>JARJLU010011924.1:0-17221 GCA_030272975.1 Sparidentex hasta
CAGAATCTTCACTGCTGTTTTTCTTTTGGTCACATCTCGTGTTCTGAGAACGTTGAACTCGTCATCTTTTAAAGAGTGTCGTCAGCATCACCAAGCTGCCACATCAGCTGCTGTGGAGCCTCAGCAGTGATGAAGCGCTCCGACACACGTGTTCAGATCCATACACAGTTTATTCTCCGGCCGTCTGCCCCGATATCAACGGCCCGCGGGTCGATACTTGTTGTGGACTCATTTCAGAGGCTGTAAGCTGATGTTGAATTACCTTTCCTACTCTGCTGTGACTTTACAGCATGGAACAATGAATTACTGCTATAAATCTGATGCTGTTACACCTCCAACAACAGCTGCCATCACACATGCTGAACGTTTGGATCTGTGCATGCTGGGTTCACTGCTGTGGACTGTGAGAACATGTTTACTGCTCCTGAAACTCTCCTCATGCTCCTTCTTACTCCTGCTTGTTTAACCATCTGCAGCTCTTCATGGTGTCACTGCAGCCAGGAGTCCTGATGGACCTGATGGACCTGATGGACCTGATGGACCCGTGCCTGGACCTGATGCAGCCTCCTGACCCTTCGGTTGGAAACACGTTCTGTCGGTTTGTGTGATTCTGTAATTATTACATGAGCTGCTTGGTCTCACGGCTCCAGCTGTCCAGCAGAGCTGCACTCAAAACGCAGCCAGTCGAGGTCGACACATGACAGAGCAAATCCGTCGTACAGCCGCTCCACAACGTTCAGGTCCCGGTTCAGACTTTGGCTGGGTCCAAAATAACTGCTAAAATTACCACTGGGTGGTAGGACGGGTCAGCTGCCGTCCCAAAGCTTCGATCTTTGACGAGTTGGGAAAAATCCAACTTACAACAGGCTCTTCAAGCACTGAGAGAGGATGTGTTGAGAGTGAGCTGCGACGAAACAACGCTGTGCATCTGAAAATATGTTCCTCACGTCTGCAGTCATTGTTCTGGACCTCGGCCCGTCTCCGTCCTTCAGAGTCGTCCAAACTTTCCGTCTCTGCTCGCCTCTCCTGGGAGCAGCTGAAGGACGGACCTCTCTGCCTCTCTTTGTTTCACACATTCATAAAACAAAGCGGCGCTTCCCCGAGAGACGTCTCTGCAGCCGCTGCATCTCAATTGAAATTTCACACCTTTTTGCATCCATCAAAACCTCAGGGGGGATTCAGAAACAGCTACGGAGAAGACCTTGGACAGAGGGGAGATTAAATATCTCTCGGTGGCGGACGGAGGGCTGGAGAGTCGAGTTATGTTTTCATGCCATAACATAAATATTCACTTGGTTCCTAATAGAGCTGATATGGATTTATTAATTCACAGATTTCTGCACAGAGAACTTGTTTCTAAAGAACATTAATATTAAAACACAGTCATATAAATGTGATGAAAAGAAGCCGTCAGTGCAGGACGACGTCTCAGTGTTTTACTAGTTTAATCTCTTCACCACCAGCAGTGGCCAGACTCCAGCAGGAACCCACACAACAATGTCTGCAGCAGAGGATGTATTCATGCAGAGTTTCAGCACAAAAATCCTGTTTCTGATGATGAAACGTGATAATCTGAGCCGTCAGCTGCAGCTCACACTGTTCCCTCACACTGATGCAGCATGATGAGTTTCTGCAGACCACAGGTGTGACGCTGGTACATTTCACTGGTTTCATAACAACGCTGTTCTACAATACGTGTGATCACATTCAGAATTCACGTACAGCAGCTGACCTTCACGTCCGGAGGAGGAACGATGGTGATGAGCTGACAGCTGGGCTGCAGCCAGAGGCCTGTTTCACTTTTAGTAAGCGTGAAACCGCTGGATGTTTCTGAACGAGACGACGACAGTATCCAGCTGTGGGTTCACTGACAAAACCAGAAATATTTATCAAGACGCTGAGACGTGTTTGACAGACACCTGGAGACGTTTTCTGCTTTTGAGGTGACAAAACCTGATATTTTTCACAGGAAGTTGAACCGTCTCCATCCTGATCGTGGCGACTGAAACAGGTATTTTCATCCAACCTGTGATGTTTTCCAGCTCTGACCAGGTGAGACTGTGTGCTGAAACTTAACCAGAGCACAAACTGAAGACAAAGAAACATAAAGTTTCAACATACATGTAGTTTGCAGAAACGTACACAGCAACATATTTCAGGAGATCGGTTGCAAAATTCCACTGTCACGTCTGCTCGTTGATGTTTTCTCTGTAATAAATTCACAATATTTTACATATTTACAGAACTCCTATCTGGCCGAAAACATTTGTATTTGTCTGTTACTGAAGCAGTTTTAGGTTTTAGCATATATTCAGTTTTTAATCTTTTGTTTTTTTGATGTCTTTTAATGTAGTTTTCTGACCCTGTAAATCACTTTGAGTTCCTTTGTGTCTGACTACAGATAAACTTGCCTCGTCGTGGTTAATCAGCAGCTCGTGTTCCAGGTTTGCATTTTGAATAGAGGAATAAAAAACACGTGATAACTCTCTTAAAAAAACGTACATTTAAAATAGCATCTACGAGCAGACAAAGCAAGCCGTACGTTGAACATATAAAACGTGTCTTTCCTGTCTCGGTTGCTTCCTCAGCCTCAGATATCTCCGTGTTACTGCAGAAAACTTAAAACCTGACAGGTAATCTGCCTGAAGCTTTCCTCTCTGAATCAGTTCTGTTACCAGCAGCAGCAGCAGTGAACGAGCTCTGCTGCAGCTGCGAACGCTTCCTGTGCTACCTGCTGCTCCTCTGCGTGTCCTGTTCCATCACCTGATCCTACAGAGTCCATATGGTGTGAACACAAAGTTCTGCTTCACGTCGAGGCGTCCGAGCTGTGCAGCTGAGATGTCACACTGACGCCTTCCTCTCCCACACAGCCTCGTGTGTTTGTCTCTCTCTCTTTTTATTGGAGTTTATCTTCCTCCTCGATGGATTTTTTAAAAAACAGTGCCTTCATGTTCATCTTCATGACACACGGCACTCTGATGGACTCTGATCGGTCTGATGGGAGCCACAGAGAGACAGAGGAGGTGAAGCGATCACCTGACCTCTGGTCTGTGGCTCTGACAGGTAAACACACCTCGACTGCAGCCGCGGTGGATCAGCAGACGCTTTCATGTGAGATGAGCTGCATGAAGTGATCTTACTTCAGACATCAGCAGTTTCTCACACTGCTGCTCTCCTGCTGTTCGCTGCTACTTCAGCAGGTGGAGGCAGATTTTATTATTCTGCGGCCGCAGTCATAAAACATTCAGTCCAGTTAAAAATGAAGAGCTGTGGCAGTAAATTATTCTCGTGTCCGGAGAGCAACTTTCCATCCGGGTCATTTAATTGTGTTTCTGCAGACGACAGACTGGGGGAAGGTTTAAATTTAATGTTTTAAAAGGCTTCCTGAGCAACTGAGTTCTACCATGGACAACCTCCGGGTCAGTGCCGGGGCGGGGCTGGTTCAGGTGCAATAATGAAGGAGTTAATCGACTTCCGACAGCGTTACCTGGGTGTGTTACTCTGTTCAGAACGATTTCAGTTGTAACATGATGGTTTTTCTAACATGATGTAGATGAGGATGAAGACGATCACTGCGACAGACGATCGTTACGACAGCAGAACGGAGCAGCGTGATAGAACCTGAACCACGGCTGTGACAGAGCGTCACCTGGACCGGGCCGGACAAACAGAACAGCTTCGACAGCACACACACACACACACACACACACACACACACACACTCCTGAGTGTCAGTTGTTACCCTGACACACTGAGCCTCCGATGTACAAATGGACTCTTGCTGCCTTTGTTGTCGAGTAACCAGCAGGTCAAGAACAATCTTCCAGGTGCCGCTCGGCTGATTGGTTTCTCCTCGGTCGCCCTCTGGATGACTGCTGAAGAGTCCTTGAGCAAATGAATCGACCCAAAGCTTCTGAAGAGCAGAAGTGGAATCAGCTGAAGGACGCTTAAACTGTCCTCAGAGCCGCGGAGCTGATGACTGTCTGACCGCCGCGAGCCACTTTCACATCCCGACCGCTTTCTTTTATTCAGATCGGATTAGTGAGAAAGTCCCAGTTCAAACAAACGAGGGTCTAATGTGGATTCAGGATTTAGTCGTTTACGTTCGTATTTAAAGGGAAACCGTCACAGGGAGGGTCCAGGACCGTCGCACCAGAATCCACTTCAGTTAAAGTTAAGTGTCTCGGTCTGAGAAATACTGACCGTTTACTTTATGAGCCGTCTGAATTACCTGAATTGTCTCTTTTTAACTTGTGTCCTGAACAAACAATGCAGACTTCCTGCTCCTGTGCAGATTTAATTCTGCGTTGGCGCAGCAGCAGCAGCCGACTGCTGACTGATGCTTCAGACACGGCTGGTTTCTGATGGAACGTTTTTTATTCCGCGTGTTGTTCTGAGACGTGGGTTTGAAATCATTCGCACCATCCTCAGACTGCAGCTGGTGATGGCGGCGATGACCTCACCGAGCGTGACGACCGTATGCTGACACTCGACATGAGTGAGAAAATGAGGCGTTGGGTTTTGTTGAGTCGAGTCTGTGGCAGACAGATTGACCCCAATCTGAAGTAATGGAGAGAAGATTGATGTGAAAACGTCTTCGGTCAAACGCACAACAAATACTGATGGAGTGCGCAGGAGACGAGACGCTGCAGGATAAATTGCTTTGAGACGCTGAGAGTCTCAGAATACCTTCACATTCAGCTGATGTTTGTGACGTGTCTCTCTGCAAACCAGGGACGTGTTGAAACGTCTCCGTTCTTCAGGTTGAACTTTAAATGTTATGTTGTGACCCTGCTGTGTTGTATTTATAGTTGTGAGTCCACAGAGTCACCAGGAAGTTGTTATGTTAATGTTAGCGGCCAACGTTTCTGCAAACTCAGGCTGACGTTTGTACTAAACCTCAAGCGACACGTCACATGAGGAGCTGGAGGGACGGAGGAGACGCTCCAGTCAGACCGGTGGACATTCTGCAGGACACCTGGGGACCAGCACAGGTATTCTAATCCAAACCGTGATGTTTTCTAACCCCGACCAAGTGCTTTTTGTACCTAACACAAAGTTGCACATGAAGAAAGTTGTCTTGACATTTGTTCTGGAGATCAGGTCGACCTGCAGTCACGAGGTCATCTGGTCCCTCGGTTAACGAGGGAAGGACACGAGGACACTCAGGATAATCCTGACAGGACACAAAGACGTTAATGGACTCGAATTAGCTCCAAACCTCGACTCCTGCTGTTAGAACGAGGCTCTCTGCACCGGACCGTCTGTCCTGTTTAACGTCCCCGTCAGTGGTGAAGCTGCAGCAGCGACTCGTCCTGAAACCTCACAGGAAGTAAGACGACGCTGAAACCGAGGAGATCTCTTCTGCCGTTCAGACCGCCGTGGCTTTCTATCCTCCATGTTTTAGATCAGAACTGTTCTGGTCTGTTCAGGCTGTCAGGACCACAACATCATGAAGGTGAAAACACAACAGATGGCATTTTGTGTTTTTTCACAGATTTCTTAATTGTTTAAGATTTTATGAAGTTTTATTAAGTCTTCTGATTAACGGAAACTTCTGATCACAGCTGATGATTTTGACCCGATCACGACATCAGTGATGCTTCAGATAACTGGAGCTGCTGCTGACCGACTTTCTGTCAGTCGA
Organism: Sparidentex hasta; assembly: GCA_030272975.1. NCBI lineage: Eukaryota > Metazoa > Chordata > Actinopteri > Spariformes > Sparidae > Sparidentex > Sparidentex hasta. The sequence goes on from JARJLU010011924.1 coordinate 5,648, forward strand.
TGATTTGAATAATTCAGTTTCTTCTGTTTGTGCTGCCGAACACGCTCGACATACGACACTTGGACGTTTACATTAACAGTGGCAGCCATGTTGCTTTCCCGTGTGTGCGGTACAGGAAGCTGGCAGGTGGTCAGCGCTGATCCCAGAGCAGCAGGGAGGATCAGCTGAGGGATCAGTGAGGATGCGGCGCTGCTCGCAGACGTTCTCGTGCAACGTTTGTTCAAATAAGTGCTTCTTAAATAATGTAAAGACGAGATGAGCTGCAGCGAGATGAACAAAGCCGGCTGGGACTCCGTCAGCTCTCTGCCACTTATTTACAGTTCAGAGTGTCTGTTTCTGTTTCAGCTCATGAGACATTTTAAAGGAGCAGTCTGTAGTTTAGGTGAAGAAATGTTTCTGCTGTCTAAAGAAGCCCGACATGATTTATTCAGGAGTGTCACACGTGTCGGTCAGAGTCTTCTGTTCATGTCCCACCGTCTCTTTTAACAGAGAAGAAAATGAGTTCCGTCAAGAACAATAAAAATCAAAACCCCTCCTGATCTAATTAGACGTCTCTTAGTCTCGGGTCGTTAACTGGATCCTCTCCATCATGGTGATGTTACAGCTCTATTATTCTGAGCGTTTCCACTCTGCTGATGAAGTGAATCCACTTCATTAACGTGAAGGTGGTTGAACAGGAGCTGTAGAGAGACAGCTGAACAGCATGTTGCTGGTTCTAATCCCACGATGTGAAGTGAGAGGAACAGTAAGAGAAAAACAGCAAGAAGCACCTGAATATGTTGATTAGTACCGACTCTCACAGCAACTCAGGACCTCTGAGACGCACCAGCGACATACGAACCAGGTCAGTAACCATGAAGACACGTTACGTACGAGACTACGTACGTCACAGGAGACTTTTGGTTTCCTGCAGGACGTGAACGGTGGTCTCTCTCTTTAATGTCGCTCTTTTAATTTGTCACCTTCGTCTTGTGCTCCTCTCACAGCTACTGCTCCAGTCTACAGGTCACATACGGCGTAAACATGGATCATAACTCAGAGTCAGTCAGAGACAAACACGGCTGCATCGATGCATGTGCAGGGATATTTAAATAAAAGTTAAAGTAGATGTGTTGCATTATTCTTTGGAGACCAGAAATATTCTCAGATATTCCCAGACACACGTCACAGAATAAATCAAATCAAACACTTAAATACGTCTATCATCTCTAACACGACACCAGCAGCTGGGCGAGTCGTATTCATGAACTGCTGCGCAGGACTAAAGCTTCACTGCTGGTTCTGTTCTGGCTCTGACTCACTTCTCTCTCACCCACACGGGTCAGATAAACATCACAAAGAACATCTTTAATGATCGTAGACTTTAATCTATGTGAGGGAACGAAGGGGAGGGGAGGTCGACCCAGCTGACCTCAGGACCGAGGGGTCACGCCGGCCCGTCTCCTGGTCGTTCAGACCGACTGATGGCAGTTTTAATTGATCCCATGTTGACTGTTGTCCTCTGACCCGTTACCTCTGATGTCACGGACCCGAACACGCTCCAACAGCTGATTACTGGTCACATTCAACCCTCCAGTTCAGGATGCCGGTGTCCTCTGGCTACTTCTTTAAATCATGATGATCATTCCAGGACGCTCTGCTCTGCCTGCAGCGAGCTGAGCCCCGACATTTAAATGGTTTTAAATGTTGCCAGTGTCGTCGTGTTGGCTGCCGGCTCGGAGCCTGTTGTAGCTTCACGTAGCGATGAGGTGAAGATGAAGACACGATATGAAAAAGTCTACATCCGGTAAGTTTGAGTCCAGACTGAAATATCTCAACATTTACTGGAAGCATCATGGTGGATGAATCCTACCGTCACAGGTGACCTCCTCAGGTATCTGGAGCTTTTTAGCACCATCAGGTGTCACTGTGCTTCCGTCTGTTTTCTACAGAACTGAGGAGATCCCCATCAGCCTCAGCTGTACGTTATGTTTAGTGCTAATTAGCTAATGTTAACATGTTAACATGCCCTCCAGCAGTGTTCCTACATGTTGACATGCAGCCTGTCAGCTGCACTACAGCACAGCATCATGTATGTAACTGCTGAAGGCGTCTCAGCAGTCAGACTGGCTCATCGTGGGATGAAGACGAGATGCAACATCAGCTGAGAAGAGCTTTTTCTTCTCCATCGCTGTCCTTTTCCACTTCCTGCACAGATGTTTCACATGAAAAGCTTTCAGCCACTGTAACTATTGAGTGTTGTGAATAGTTTCCTAAAAAGAGAACATTTATGGTGTTCATAAAGAAAACCTGAGAGCAGAAAAAAGACGCTTTAATGTCGGAAAGATTCTGGACTCTGGCGCTGGACGCATGTTGGAAATGAAAGAGATCTCACTAGCATGACATCAACATCCAACGTTGGAAAGACGTTTGACATTTAGCTTTTAACACCAAAACTTAAAACCAACCAATCAATCAACGTCTGGCGTGTTTGTGGCCAACTCTTGGTTTTTGTTTTATCTGACAGAAACATTTAAGTGGCTGCTGAGTAAAGAAGATATTTGTAAAAGAGGTTCAGCAGCATCAACATGATCTTCAGAAACTTGCATTTCAGTTGTAAAGTGCAGCACTCGAGTAAATAAATTCCCGCTCAGAGCAGAGGAGTGATGCTGAGTGTGTCTTCTAATCTGCGTCTCACCCTCTTCTCACTTCCCATCAGCGTCAGCGGCGCCCGGCGGTCCTCTCAGCTCCAACTGTCACCTCGCAGGTGGAGATGAATCGACGGGAGAAAAGCTTCATCCTCTGCTCGTCATCCAGAGCTCCGGGTCAGGAGGTAGGACGTCAAGCTGAAGCTGTCTGAAACAGCTCGACGACGCGACCAGGAAACAACGATAATCTAGTCATCGCTGAGCAAACTCTGGTAGATGTCACGTCTCTTGATAGCTCGTACTTGTTGTTTTAATTAATAAGTAAGCAGCACTAAAGGTCATGTTCACCTGTTTTACTGAGATGCAGCCTGGCACCATTTCTCTCTGTGTTCTCGTCTCCGTTATGTTCTGAATGAATGAACACACTCACTCGTTGTCCTCTGACGATCTGTAAAACCATCTGGAAACACCAGCGGGGGAAAAAGTCCTGAGGAGGCAGCGACACGTTCCTCACAGAAACACGTTCTCTGCTCCAGATGAGAAAATAAACACTTGTTCGTGTGATGCTGGCTGCTGCTCTTCCTCTCTGGTGCATTACGAGTGTATGAAGATACGCTGGCGTCGAGAGGTGGCGTTCTGCTGAGTGACAGACGGCTGCTTGATGAGTCGTTCTGACGGGTCAGCAGGCGACACACACACACACACACACACACACACACTGTAACACACTGCGACACACTCGTACATTGATCATCAGAGCTGTCCTCGTGTGTTTCTTTCATTCAGTTCGCCGGCTCCTCGTCTTTCTCTCTTTATTAAGACGCTCGTCAGCTGAAGTCTCAGCAGCTGTTGGACATCCTGACGTCCAACAACAGCTTCTACATCACAGCAGACGCTCTCATCACTGTTTCATCCTCGTCTTCTTCTCTCAATGTGAGGGACTGAAGGTATTTATTACCAGTTCATTCACCTTCGGGTGAAATATACAGTAAAGTCTTGATATATTGTTTCTGGTGTAACGACGTCATTTGAAGCAGGGAAGCAACCAGGAAACTGTAATGGAGTCAAAAGTAAATCTCATTATCATACATGACAAGCTGGAGATATTACAGGCATGACTGAAAATCTTATGAGTGTTTCCAGGTGAGACGTCCGTCACACAGCACAGAGTCGAGCTACATCTGCAGCCATGAAGCGATTTGTTTCCACAAACAGGAGATGTGAACATGTGAGTCAGAGGACCAGCTGGTTCTGAGAGGCTGAATTCAGTTTAGAGCTGCTGTGACCTCGTGTTGACACTCACCGCTCACATTCATGTGTATTTACACCATCCACAGAAAAATGGAGATATTGGTCCGGGTGATGTTTTTGCAGGACTGATTGATGGAACATTTGCCGCGGACGTTCCCCCGTCGAGGATAAATCCACTTAAACGTCCGTCCTCCCGTCAGTGAATGAGGCTGTTGGGATGTTTGTGAAAGCAAACAAATTAGAGGAAACTAGCAGGCTGAAGTGAGCAGATGATTATGGGTAATGTGTGAGAGCGTTTTAGATTCATCACCAAAGATGAAAAATTCATGACTGAAAGTAAAATGTTTTCACTCCATCAGTTCTGCAGAGTAGATTAAACCCAGCGTGTTGGTGAACGATCACCAGAATCAGAACAGAGACACGACATCTCTTGATGCATCTTTGTTTCTTTACATTCAATCTTCAAGGCTCCTTCAAACTGCGGCGTCTTGTGTCACCAACCTCCAGTGGTTTCACGCTTAAAGAAGTTGAAACGTTCACTCAAACACTGGTCTCTCTCTCTCGGCCTCCGGCTCGTGCTTACAGATGTCAGAGCCCCATCGCGAAAGGTGATTTCTCACTTTGCCGCCTTCCAGTGGTTTCATGCCGACAAATACTAAAAGACTGGTTTCATTCTTACAGATGTTGAAACACCCGCTCAAACAGTGGTCTCTCGCTTGGCTTTCTACTCAAGGTTTCATGCTTACAAATGTGGAACCCCGTCTTGAAAGTGGTTTCTAAATATTGTCGCCTTCTCTCTTTTTCATGCTTACAAATGTGGGAACTCCATCTCAAGCGGTCTCTGGTGTCGACACATTTCAGTGGTTTCATGCTTACAGATGTTGAAACACTGTTCAAGCAGCGGTCTCTCGTTTGGCCTCCTTTTCAAGGTTTCAAGTTTATAAATGTTGTAATCCCATCTTAAACAGTGGCCTCTCACCTTGCCACCTTCCAGTGGTTTCATGCTCACAGATATTAAAAGGCTGTCTCAAACATCGGTCTCTCACCAGGCTTTTTCTCCTCAGGGTTTCATGACTACAGATGTGATAACCCCGTCTCCAGTGGCCTCTTGCATGGCAGCCTTCCTTCCAGTGGTTTTATATTTATGAATATTAAAACTCCAGCAGCAGTCTTTCACCTGACAGTGGTCCAGCGGTTTCATGCTCATTAAGTCAGGAAGCTTTCAGCTTGCTGTGACGATGTCGACATTACCTGGATCTGCTACCACTGAGTTTCAGCGTTGTGACCCTCTAGTGAAGCGGTTTGATTATAATTCATGTCACGTGTTCTAAATGACACGTTCTCTGTGTAAAGTCGAGGTTCTGTTGTGTCAGTGAATCAAATTATTTCCCTAAATTAAATTTAAATCCACTTTTTCTGAGAGTTTTCGTCCTTCCCTGACAAACTAATGCGATTGTTCCTGTGGTGCTCTCTGCCTCCCCGCCGCCGCTGATGCCAGTGTGTGAGGGGGATAATGAGAGCTGCATCCAGCCGCTGTGGGCTGAACAGACAGTCGCACCTGATTGGTATCTCAGCGTGTGATCTGATGAACTGGATCTGTCTGCTCCGAATCTCCTGCAACAACTCAAATGCATCTGATCAGATTTCACTGAGTGCTGAACGTTTGTGCTGCAACACTCGGAGTGCTGGAACTACAACAGGACGGATGAAGTCTGAAGTCTGTGTTAATATGTAGAAGGAGCTCACAGTTTCCAGCCTACAGAGTCATAGAACTGGATCTGTGAACCGTGTGGACAGATTGTGGCCTCCTGAACGGACCCCCGCATCCACCCAGTACACTCAGTCTCAGTTACATTTAACTGGAGTGAAATCAGCTCCAGGGAGTCATGCAGCCGGACGGACGGACAGATTGTGACCCAGATTTCCACACCGAGTTTCTTTTTTAAAGACCGTGTGTCCCTTCAGGTGTTGGTACCAACCTGTGAGAGCTGACACCTGTCAGCCCTCACCTGCCCGTCTGGAAGCTGCACCACAGTGCCACCATGTGGTCAGTCGTCACGTGTTTCGCCCAATAACTCATGAACTGTTCAGCGCAGTGAAGCGATACCTACAGTGTGTTGATGATCATCCTATTGCAACATTTCTCAACCATCTTGCTTCTTTTTTCACATTTTTCATCTGAAATATTGAATTTCTGTGACAGGAGATGAATAAAGATACATCTCATCTTATGTTGCTGTGCAAAGTCTCCAAACTTTGTACATATTCCACATTAAGATGACGTTGAACAAAACAAATTTGTATTTTGGTAACTCTTACCGCCTGTCTGTAGTGTGTTGCCACACTTTTGATGGTGTGATGTCACAGACTGACCGGGGACAGACGTGGAAAAGTCTCGAGGATCGCTGAAACACAACGTCCCTCAAATCAAGCTGCGTTCTGAAAACACGCTTGATGCTCCTTAAATCTGCACTGCCTTGTTCATTCATTTCATTTCTAGCTGCCGGCTTGTTTCGGAGTCCGAATAATGAACACAACATCACGATGAATCTTAAGATGAGAATAAGTGTTACAGTCGGACGCTGAGCTCGTTCATCTCCCCAAAACACGCCGCATGTTTCTGCTCTGCAACATTTATTACAGCCGGACTCAGTGGAGAGAGAATACATGAGCTCTGTGTCCCGGCAGACGAGCGAGCAGAATCCATTTTCATAATGTGAAAAACAAAACAAAAAAAAGTGCTTTGGCTTCAAAACACTTTGAGGGTCAAACCAGCGGAGTGACGTTTCCCTCGAGGTTCTCCGAGAACACGACGGGACCGCGAGAGACGGACGGTACACCTCCGCCTGCTCGCCCTCAGCTGTCTTCTCCCCTTCAGTTTGTACAAATTAAAAGCCCCGAGCTGCGGTTTGATCCGTCATTACTGTGGATTAACCAGCTCTAACATTAACGGATGCTGTCTCTGCAGGCTGACTGCCTCCTGCACGCTCTCGTCTTTTATCTCAGACCGACAGACGCGACAGGCTGAGTGAGAACGACGCTAAATAAAGCGCAGCACTTTGATTACACCACTTAATGTATGCACGGGGAAAATTAGTGGGGAAATTGATGCTTAAAATGAACACGGAGGCACATTAGAGGTTACATAAGTAGTGATTCCTAATGAATTTGAGTGTTATTCCCCCGAGAATTAATTGTCTTTTTAGATTTAGTGCAATTGGTTGTGTAAATCCATCCTGACCTATATACTCAGAGTGGGAGGCTCAGTTTAATATACAACTAACAACACAAAGCAAAGTAGTTGACAACTCTTGTTTTCTGCAGGAGAGAACACGTGTTCAACCAGCCTGCAGACACGTGGACAGATTTATACTTCACACCCCATCAAATATGAAACTACAGTACGATGATTCACCTCCTGAGGAACTCTTCACGGTAGAGTAAAGTACGGTAAAGTAGCTGTAAATGTGACTTGATCAACAGAAAGACTGTCAGTTAAAGTAAAAACAGATCTGAAAGCGTCCAGAAGCCTTGTGTTCACTCTGCTCCTGGTTGTTTTCTGCTCATGAACGCTTCTTTAGAAACTTCAGTAACTCGAACCGCAGGAAGTCCAGATGCTGTGAGCGTGAAACCACTTGATATTTTTAACAGGATGTCGAGGTGTTTTCCAGCTGTGTTTGTGGCGACTGAATCATCAATGTTGAACCAAAACATGATCTTTTCTGAACCCGAACCAAGTGGCTGTTACGCCTGAACCTGAGCACAGTGTTTTCACAAGCACTGAGGGGAAACATGAGCGTTATACTGACGTGAACACCTGATCGTCACAGGTCTGTTACCTGCTTCACTGCACGCGCTCATTAAAATATTATCTGCGTCTCCTGTGATTCAGTTCTGCGATCAGAGGCAGCGAGTGTGTCGATGAAAAGCATCAAGCAGCAAACAGATGGAGGCTCAGAGTCGTTCTGATGGAAACAACCTGTTTAAATCCCAACGTCTACAGCATCACCTGGTTCAGACATCATCACTTCCCCTGGCTGAACATAAAGAAAAATCAACAGTTGTCAGAAAAATAAATACTTGAATACTTGCTTTTCATTTTCAGAGAAACCCGGGAGCTTCACTGGTTTCATGAACGCTGTGGAACGAAACGGCTCCTGTTTGAGTGCAGCGCCGCCGGACAGCTGGAGTCGCGAGGCCGAGGAGTTCCTGTGATAATTACAGAATCATGTGTGACAGCAGGACAGCAAACAGACAAAAGGTTTGTGTGTTGAGATTTTTGTGGATTTTTCTTCCACCAGCTTGATCACTTCTGGCATGTAGTGCTGACTGTCTGCGTCGTGCTCCGACATCAGGCAGAACCAGGAAGTCTATCTGCTGCAGAAGAGTCCGGACAGCCGGAGCTGTGATGCAGTGCAGCTGCTGGAAGTTACCACAGAGACGAGAGTGAAACCAGCTCTGCTGCCGCGGTGGATCAGAAACGGACCGAACACGGACCTGGTGGAGTTTAGGTGTCAGTGCATCACACTTAAAACAGACTGAACTCCTCCGTGCATCGTCTTTACTGACGCCAGAGGACGTCTCAGGGATCCGTTGTGTGATTCTTCAACTCTGTTCACCTCAGAACCGTTCAGCAGGTTGGGCCTAACGCTGCAGACGGACCGTTTGGTTTCAGGCTGTACGGTCGTATGTTGATGATGTTCAGACGAGTGACACGTTTGTTGAGGTTGTGTCGCAGAGTCGAGGCAGCAGACGGTACGTGTTCCTGTTTTAAAGACTTCATCAAAGTAAAGTGGAGGCCATCAGAAATGTGAAGTATTATGTAAAGAATCAGACATTAATCTTCATCCTGCTCCTCTGACCGAGTTTTAAATGCAGCTGGATCGGCTGCTGTAGAAGAATTTCAAGTTAATGAAAGTGGAGCCGGCAGCTAAACGCTCGATGTGGGAGCGTCTCCACCAATTAACGTGATTAAAAGCTTGCGGAGGGCGGCTGCATGGTGACATCATGACCTGCAGCTCGTGTGTGATGGAGAGTGTGAAACCTGCAGAGCGACACAGTCAGAACATCAGAGTCGGCTGCAGGCGACTGAGACCGAGTTTTAAACAGTAAATCTGTTTTTGATGTTCGACCGACATGACGATGTTTTCTGACCTCATGTGGTGAAATAACATAACATCTTTGTTAAACTTAAATAAGCTCGAGAGCTCGTTGAACATATAGCGAGCCAGCGGCTGACACATCTGCCAGCTGACCAGCGACAGCCGGAGATCGACGCTCCGACGTTTCAGTTAAAAATCGTGTCGACGTGTGGACGAGTCGAACACGCTGCTCACAGCTCATCTGATCGCAGCTGTTTACAGTGTGAGTGTGGAAACATGTGACTCTTCTGATTATTGATCTGTTGACAGGCGAGGGACTGATCTGAGACCAGATGTGGACTGTGACAGACGCTGCAGGGTGTCTGCAGTCAGCAGCTGCTGGATCTTCGTTCTGTCTCAGAGAGAACACGACTCTCGTCTGTTTGTTGGATGTGTTTGTGTTTCTGCTGCTGGTCAGAGTTCAAACTTCAGGCCTCCTGAGTTGCAGCCATTATTCCACTGCTGCTGTTTCTGGCTCCTGTTCTTCCCTCCGTCCTCGGCCCGGTTCTGCTCCTCAGTCACTCCGTCTGCTTCGTACCTCCGCAGCAATCACCAGATTTCTCTTCATCCGTCCACGCTGACGCATCCTGTTACTGCCGTTGTCTTGATTTGTCCGACCACCTCTCACTTCTTCTTCTCCCTTACTCGACATCTTCCTCGTCATCACGGTTCCCACCAAAACACAGATTTGTTAAGCCAATCAATAGCCGACTGTCGACAGTATCATGTAGACGGCTCGCTGTGTGTTTTATACTCTGGGAGGTTTTTCGTTATTTCTTTACTGGAACTGTTCAGTTAAACCCAGACGTGAGGATGTCGCCTGGTGCGCTGAGAAATGAAAAGTGATCAGAGCTGAGCTTTAATCAGAACTAGATGAATACACAGCAGTCTGTTTGCTGTCGCTGGTCATTTACAGTCATCAGAGATCTAAATGTTGGTTTTCTTCGGCTTGTTAAGGATGAAATATTCAGAAGATGTCGTGTTTTGAAAGGAAATGGTCAAGTCGTCTTTTATTTATTCAGTTTTCTTTTAGCATCCAGCTTCAAACACTGTGTGTGTGTGTGTGTGTGTGTGTGTGTGTGTGTGTGGCCACTCCAGTTTGATGCTTCTCTCTCTCCGTCCGTCTCCTTCGTCATATCTAAACGAGCCTCTGTGTTTCTCCGCCCGTCTCCATCTTGTATTCATGCTGCAGACCGTCCAGTCGCCCTGAACCATCAACCTCCAGCAGCAGACAGAAAAAAGTTGGAGAAGGAAAAGCTTCTACGTTGTCGGTGGAAGAGTGAGGAGGGAATAACGGAGCTGGAGGCAGATGAAAGTTCTCCTTGTTTGACGTTATCGACAGGAATACAGTCCGAACAAGTCGTGTATTCCTTTTCTTTTTTTTCCTCAGTTGGAAGCAGGGACGGTTGAGTGAAGGCGACATGATTAAATGTTGACTCACTGAGATTATAATAGATATCAGTAACTCCTCCGTACGGACGATGTGGAGAATCGTTTCAGAAGATGAGCTGCACGTTCACGTGGACGGTCAGAAACTTTAATCGACTCTCTGCGTGTCAGCCAGCTGTTGTTCTGACAGCGTGTGAAGAGACGACTTCCTGCTGTATATTTACATGTTTCCTGTAAAGGTGGACAGGAAGGGAGGGACGCCATGTCAGACGGCAGGGAGGAGCTGAAGTCAGAAGCCAGAAGGTTCTAACCCTCTTCAGGAACTCCATCAGTGTCTGTCATGATCCAAACACATGCAAATGTTAAGTTACTCTAAATCATCAGTAATGTGGCAGTAAAACATCCTCCTCCTTTACTTCTTCTTCTTCTTCTTCTTCTTCTTCTTCTTCTTCTGCAGTTAGTGGTGCTCAGGGAGTCACTCCTCTACATAATTATGTGCAGAAATAATAAAAACCAGCCACTTGTGATCCAACATGACAGGAAACTGTCACAATGAAGGAAACTCTTAATGGTTGGACACATTCAGTCTGTGAGGAGGAGGAGGAGGAGAGGAGGAGGAGGAGGAGGAGAGGAGGAGAGGAAGAGAGGAGGAGAGGAGGAGGAGGAGAGGAGGAGGAGAGGAAGAGAGGAGGAGGAGGAGGAGGAGGAGGAGAGGAAGAGAGGAGGAGAGGAGGAGGAGGAGAAGAGGAGGAGAGAAGGTGTGTGTGTGTGTGTGTGTGTGTGTGGATTAAAGAGACGGAGCCCAATGATTGGATGTGATTGCGTTTAATTAAACACCGTGTCTGCTGTCAGGCTGGCTGCACTTTCTGGCTTGTTGTTCTTTTGTTTATGCCAGATCTGAGAACCTGGACACGATGTGCTCTCACAGCGAGCTGCAACTTGTTAATAAAGCTCCGATCTGCACCTGCAGCACCAACACGTGCCTCGTCTGTGGCCTTTACTACACCCCGATCAGCCCGATCTCGTCAGAGTCGGACGACAGAATACAGATGACAGAACAACTTTTCTTTTTTTTTTTTTAATGGAAGAGAAACTTTTCAAAAGAGCAACTGCAGGGAAACCTTGTGTGTGCTCAGGTGTGTCAGGACACCTTGACATTTACTCTC
>JARJLU010011925.1:0-45000 GCA_030272975.1 Sparidentex hasta
TTTTTTTCTTTTAAGTCTCCAGTGCAACGTTGAAAAGGTTTGCTTCAAATTTGCTTGAAAAGTAGACGGGACATGGCTGCAATCTCAAACACACATCCGCCATCAATGTGTGTTCAATCAGCATTGCACATGGGTATGAAGATAGTGCCATCCCTCTACCTCCTGCCCATTCATCTCTCCATCCCTCTTTCTTATCTCGGTAACCTCTCCTCCCTCCAGACATTAGATGGAGCCCATTATCTACACTCATTCCTCCACTCCTGCGCGCATAACCATGCCTATCTGCCTGTCTCCGTCTCTCCTCCTTCCAGACATTAGATCTGAGCCCATTATCTGCACTCATTCCTCTACCCATGTCCTTCCACCCCTTTCTCTCAATCCATCCATCCCCTCCGTGCTCTCTTTGCCTCACTTTACCTGTTGTCTCTCCCCGTCGTCTTCCCTCTTCCCTCCTCTCTCTGCCGGATATTATGTCTAGCCATTATCTACACTCATCCCGCTGCTCCGGTCCATCCATCTATCCTCCTTCCCTTCCCTCTCCACCTCTACGTCTCTCACCTCCAGATAGAGTCACCTATTATCTGCACCGCTCCCTCCATCCATCCTTTCTCTTGCGGCGCACACTCGCTCGGCAAAGACCAGACACACATTCACACGGCCCACCTGACGTCGATCTGGGCAGGCGGTCGGCGGAGCAGCGGGGATGTTAAACAATTTAAGAAGGCGCAACATCAATGGCGCCCAAAACAAGACAGCGATTTAACCCACAGATAGAAATAATGATTGGAAAACCAATATTCAATCACTTTCAGGTTAAGATATATGCGCTTTTATGTTCTTACCCTTAGCACTTATATACTTAAGGACTCTTGGTAAATAGCAGTTACTCTGCTCACACAAGGCCTTGAACATTTTCAATTTGTTTTCATACTTACATTATCACTGGTTATATGTTGTGGTTTCTTTCTTGTGACAGATGTATTTATTGTAAGCCGCTTTGGACAAAAGCATCTGTTAAATGTCCCCCAAAACTGATGTAAATGTAAGATTAAGCCTTAAAACACATATGGAGAGTTCATGAAATACAATATTTTGTTAAAGATCAAACAACTTTTTCCGTTGCATTACTAGCAGCTCCACCAAACAGTGAGTTTCATTCCAAACCCAATAAGTCAAAATTAAACCAAATATTAATCATAAAGTAAACCAAAAGTCTGCCCAGGTACAAAAAGCTGGACGCAGATCCGTAAAGTTTTTGTTCTTTTCTCTCCGATTAACATCACAGCACCCTAAGATTTATCTCGTGACCGTTTAGAGGGGACTGACCACTGGGCTGGGAACCGTTGGACTGAACTACAGGATGAAATTCTAATACATTAAATACACAGGGCAGAGTATGTTTACATTGCTCTATGGCACTTTTAGTTTGGTCAATAACCTTAATACTTCTTAACCATTGTTTATATGCTGCAGGTTTCAATTTACTTGCTAATACTGTCACTGCAATGCCGTGAATTTAGATCGCAATAAGTAGTGCACCTGTTAATTAAATTATCTAACTCTTAAACAGTGACATTATTGTGTAAACTTTTGAAGTAGAAGAGCAAGTCCCGATGTTATAACTCCCATCAACAACAACAAAATGTTCTTTCAACTATTAACAGCTGAGGTAATTAAAAAGAATTGAAGAAAGACTGAGCAGTTTTTGTATCAGAAGTGGCATCTCGAAGATTTGTGGTTTGCATTTCTCGCTGTTGACTTTCTCTCAAAATGGACCCTGTTTCTTGGAGCGATTTTCAGACATTGCTATCTCAGCAGGGTGTGAAAATCAACCTACAGAGACTTCAAAGTTGCTTGAGATGGGTGATCCATCACACCGAGCAATACAGCGGCTTTGTTTTTCTCTTACGTGACGTTATGCCTTTATGACCTCAGCTCCCGAGCAGAAACAATCTCAAACCGAGAAAAAGGACAAATTTCACATCATTACATGACTGTCGTTTTCTGGACAGCTTTATGCCTTCTCGGCAGGCGACAAAGCGGCTGCTGAGGCACTGCTGAAGGCACCTTCAAGGATTACCATGAAATAAAAATGTCTGCCAAATTAGTAGATAAATAACTAAACAAACAAAGGAATTGTTCACTGTGATGGATTATGCTGATCAAGCAACTTCCAAAGTCTTTGAAAGTTGATTTTAATTGCGTGCAGAGATTTAATGAAACCAGTGGCTGAATGAAATTTTGGAAATTTAATTAAAAGGTTGTGACATGTTTGGGAAAATGTAAAGTGTACATCACTTTGTAGTCAGTGAGCTAAAGTTGTCATGTTGATATTTGTTTTGGGTGTAAAATCTGATCTGTAAAGGAAATAGTACAGCAGGGAGATACGATGTTTTGCTGCAAATACAAAAGGAGGGTAAATTTAGTCTTGTCATCCTTCACCACAGCCCACTCTTCTCATCTCTCCGCTGCCTTCCTCTCCTCCTTTTCTGCAACATTATCTTTCTTGTATTTCCTCCATGGCTGCCATCCATCTCCCTCTCCATCCCCTCCCTGCGCCCTTCTCTTCGTCCTCCTCTCCCACCCTTTCTTCTCTCCTTCCTTCTCTTTTGACCCTGCTGCATACATACATCCGTCTCATTCACTCATTCTATACGTCCATCAGTCTCGCTGCCTGCCTTCTCTCCCCTTTGTCTTTCACCCCCCTTTGCTCCTGTCCTACATGCATCTGCCACATTTTCCCAGCATTCACCCTGCTCTCATCCTTGAAGTCTATCCCTCTTACCCCTTCCAGCCCTGTCCTTTTTTTTCCCCCCACTCCTTCCCCTCTTTTGCCTTTTTACGCTCCTTGCTCTCCCTTTCTCCTCCAGGAGTTTGACAAGCCACTTCTCTGCCTACTTTGGCTCTCTCCTCCGTATCTCTTGTTCCCCCTCATCCTCCACTAATATGTCTCTCCCCAACACTTTCGCTTCCTCCCTCCACTCGCTCCTCGCTGCGGAACAAAACAGGATTTCGTCCACACAGATGCAGGATATGAATATACATAGTTCACCTTCAACCTTAATGTTGGTGTGGACATTTCAGTCATCGTTTGAGATTGGTATGGGCACGTCCATACGGTCCATACGTCCTTTTTTGTATTATACAGCAGATCTAGGTGCTATATAACCCAAAACGCTCGATCGATGGAGAAATGCAACGTTCATGTTGAGAGTGTGCATTTCGAACAATATGTCAGGTATGGCAGGGTTGTGATGTCACAGTATAGTTGTGACATCACAACCCATCTCGTTAATCCGGGGAAAACTAATCAGTTATTCTCCGTCATGAAAGCAAAGTAAGTAATCAAACTTATTTTAATATCAGGGCTAAAAATGTTACCATTCAACTCTTCGAAATTAGGGTACTTTCATACAAATAAATAACATGCTGTTACTTTAAACAGTGCACTGCCCACTGTACAGACAACATTGTCTATTAGCATTCAACTGCTCTGATGTGATTTACATGGATGCAGCGGCTCCATACTCTCGGGCCCCTCGACGCTGTTTATCACCATGTGCTTAGATTCATTACAGGTGACAGTTTTAGAGCACATCATTGTATCCTCTCTGCAAGAAGAGAAAGAATCGCCTCTTGTTTACCGACAAAGCCGTATCTCACTAACTACATTTATAGATTTCATCACTTTTAAAATTCAAATTCAGCTAGTACACTGCATTTAATCAATGGAGATGTTCAGCATGTGAACGCTGAACTCCGACAGACGCCTCTGCTTTATGCAACCGGCTGTGTCTTAAATTGGACACACTTGTATCAAGTGATGTACCTGTTTCTCTTAATGTTATGCATGGTCACACACACTGGGTGGTCCTCACCGTTGTGCATAACCATATCGTTTAACATAAGCAAGCACAACCTTTATGGTACACTCTGTGTATAATAGACCTCATGCTGGGCGGAGGTGTTGGAAGTGTTGCTCTGCGTGTTTGACTTTAATTGTTTGTGTGCAGACATTTGTCGAACTACACATGGTTGTTGATTACAAAAGAGTGAGATATGTCATTGGTGCTGTAATCTGACATATAGGAAATAGCTCTTTATCCATTTTCTAGAATGTTTTAGGATGCCAAAAAGGCCCTTATTACTGCAAATACTTCAAGGAATTTCTCTCTTTTATTGTCCCTGACAAGATGGACAACATCGCCTATCTTGAAAAAGAGAGATAAGATAGAAAGTTGATAGATGGATCTGTTACCTGTTCGGATCTCTGTGCAGTGGACATACTGTGAAACACAAAGAGCTGATAGCACTTGCAGTCAAATACATAAAGACAGATTTCTGGTTGTAATGAGAAGCTGGCTTTGCCCTTCAGGTGCCAGAAGGAGCCTTGTGCATTGGTGATTTCCTTTTTGCTTTGTATTTGAATGCTTGCAGGATTTTTATTTATGACGTTTTGAATGTAGGAGGCCTTGCAGAGCAGAACACCTTGTCTCCTCTTCTTGAATATCTCCTGCTTTAATCTTCTCCTTTTCACGGTCCCTCTGCCGCCTCATCTGATCACCTATCATAGCGACTATTTCTGTCTCCCGTCCTGTCCTCTCCTCTCCTCCGGGATACAATGAACGCAAAGTTTAAGTGTTAAGTGTTTTTTACTCAGTGAGACAGAACTAAGTACTCCAGCACTTGGACGATGCAATGTGAGTGATTAGGTGATTACTCTGTGTGTGTGTGTGTGTGTGTGTGTGTGTGTGTGTGTGTGTGTGTGTGTGTGTGTGTGTGTGTGTGTGTGTGTGTATTGTGCGTTCCATCAAACTGATTCAGGATGGCAGATAGCAGCTGGCAGGACCGACTGTGATGAACAGTCATGCACACATTGGGTCGGGTTGCAGTGAACAAAATTGGGTTGCGACAAGCAAATAACCACTTATCAACACAGTTAGTACAGTACAAATCCATTTGGAGCCGATGCTATGGAGAATATGCCATTTGATAACGGATGCTGCGTCAGGTTTTAGCCACGAGTGTGTAAGAATTGTTCTTCAGCAATGTCCATTACCAACCGCCATCCATGAGTATCATGAAAAAAAAGGAATTATCAATGATGTTTAGATGGCTACAGTATGAGTGTGACCCACCCACAACATGACATGTAAGAATACAAATAAATATCACACTGATTTGGTACATGGAAGCTAAAAGTCAGTCACAGTGCGGGGTGCTGAGAGGTCACTCTGTATTGTATTGATTTGAATGGCCAGAAGAAATTATACTTATAGTTATCGTAGAAACTGTGCAACAATTTGAACAGGGTTGCATTACAGCAGACAGCAAACTTCAACATAAACATATTGAAGGTCAAAGCAGCCAGAACAACTGAGGTCAACAACAGTGGGCAGATGAAGAGGGAGAGAGATTCCCCAGAATCCCTGATGAGGTTTCTCAGTGTTGTGAGATGATGAGTTCGGAGAAACTTTAACTCCATAAACACTGTCTCTGACAAATAACTATTTATTCGGAGTGTCCTGTAAATTCAGATAATATTATACAAAAAGCGTGACAAAAAACAACATTTTGTCCATTAGAGACTTTTCATTAAAGCTTCAGTGACTCAACATCATGCAGAAATTTGCATATTGCGCAGTTTGGCGCCCCCCACAGTTTCTAGTGGAATACCATTGTTGTAATTACAAATCCCATGTAGGTTCTGACGACAAACTAAGTACATAATGTCGATGATAATGCCTTATTGTAGGGGTGCTGCAGCCCCCTCACCTATATTCAAAGTCAATGATTTGCTAACAGTACATCTATAGCATCACTAAACCAGTAATGGAGATGCCATCAGCCACTAATGAACTGTGGGTACCACATGACAACAGTATTATCATAATTTAATGGCAGCGCCTCTGCTCCACCAACATAATCCGGAGATACAGTGAATCTATTTTTCATGACAAACATGCTGGTAATGTCACCCACGTGTCCTAGAAATAAACTAATTTGCAAAGCAAATATGTTTTGAAGGAAACTTACTGCCGCTCCGATTATGTTTTGTATTAACATAATGAGGAAACGTTGTTAATTAACGTATCTGGCGAGTCTCAAAAAATGGTGAAACCGAATATGTCAGTAAAATGTTTACTGATAATGACTTTGCTGACGTCATCTTCAAATGCAATTTCTGCGCGCTCAACATTATAATGCATATGTATGTTTTTAAGGTTATATTAGGGCTCCTCCAGCATATGGCTTTGTGTCTGGTTTAATACAGAAAAAGTTGGCAGTACATAAGTAAATATTAGACCTCATTCATTCATAGATTAATATATGGAAATGTGATGTTATTTAATGTTGTGTTCCACCTTCAAAGTAAAGCTCTTCCAATACAATCCAAAGAGATTAAATTGCTTTTGTATTTATTTATTTATTTTTTTTGACAAGTTATTAAGTTGCCGTTGAACAGGATACAGTGTCTGAAAAAGAGTTAATGACATCTTTGCTTCATTACATGCAGAGGTCGAGAATCAGATTCAGACAACTGCAGCCGGTAAAAACAATAAAAATGATGAATAGTTTCACGCTTTAATTTGGTGAATTTGTTTCTCGTTTGGTCACACTGAACGCCCACAGGAAGACCCACGCACAAATTTTCTTTTTCCACAGGCACCGCTTAATCATGCACGTGCACATGCGCACGCACACACATACACATACACACACACACACACACACACACACACACAGGTTCAAGGTAAAAGAGCCAAATCATATTAACATGTTGCACCGGTTCTGCTTATGAATGACAACTTACAGTCATTATTCAAATGACTGGAGCTGAGGTTAGAGATAGAAACAGAGGAGTGAAAATAGGCAGAGTGTGAGAGAAGGTGTGAAGGAGGACGAGACGAGGAATTCAGAGAACAGAGAGGAAGTGTGCAGACACAAAGTACTGCTGTCCTCAGTGTCGATTTAACCTGTTCATGTTAAAAGCACGTACAGTACGCCGAGCATGTGTGTGTAGGCCATGTGTGTATTCTCCTCTGATGGAGGCAGATGGTGAGGAGAAAAAAGCCCTTTGCACCTTCGCACCAACAACCCTTTGAAATGGGTGTCTGATTTATCTTTGAATGCTTCCTTTCACTTCTTTGTCCCTCTCTGCCTTTTCTGTCCCTCACATCCGTTCACTCGTACTTTTCTCGAACCTTTATGTTCCTGTCAAACCATTTTCATTTCTCTCCATTTCCCTTGTGAATTGACAACCAGAGGGCTGTAGAGGCCAGGCGAGAGGTAGATGATAAATGATAAGTAATTATTAAAGTGATATTATATTTGGAGCTCACGGGAGATCAATATAGTAGTTGATATGCACAAGTATTTCACAGTGGTTATCAATAACGACATATGTAATGGAGGCAGGATGTCTTACAGTTTGACAGTAAACTTTGGCTCCTAAAATAACATTAGTGCACTTAAACAGTAAACTTCACTGATTTAATAATGAATTTAATATACAAATGTGACCAAATGTCTTTTTCAGTATTATAATCTAAAGAAAGAAACTAAAATAAACAAGGCATTTGCGAGTGAGATATGACGTGTTAATGATGCAGGTGGACAAAGCTAGGCTTTCTGTCTCCCAGTACTTCCAGTTTCACTATTAAGCTAAGCTAACTGACTCACGGCTGCAGCTTCATGTTTAATGGATGAGATATGAGAGCGGTATCAATCATCTCATCTGTCTCTCAGCAAGCGAACCAGCATATTAAAAAAAGCATATTTCAGCATTTGTTGAATTATTCTTTTTTCACTTTTTCTGTCATTATCAGTCAGCACCAAAATAATGCAATTTTATCCCAACTAAGCTGGCTGCCCGAGAATAATGACAAGAGAAGCAATTCGCTGAATAAAACAGTTTAACTTTTGTTGCATACATTCACATTCACAATAAACTGCCAATATCCCTGAAATGGTTTGAACTCAGGCAGCATTTAAGTGGAGAGATGTTTCCTGCGTTGATGACGCGGGCACAAATCAGTCAGTGTTTACTGTTACCCTCCACATGTAAGTAAAAGCATTTCCCCTTTTCTGTGCATTCGCAGCTTCTACTCAGCGTGTGTCGGAGCTGTCAGCTGCATAATGTTTGGAGAGCCCCAGTTGGGTTTAGTTTATTTTTAGAATTTTGTTCCGTTGTTTTGATTTTTGTTGTTTTTTTGTGTGCTGTATTCTACCTCTGCTGCTCCAACAGCCAAATTACTTTTTTCTAAAGCTACATCTCGCCTTATGTGTGGCAATTAGCGCGTAGTTTGAAATGCATACCTATTTTGAGACATGACACACTGCTGGGGGAGTACAGAAAAGCGACAGGAGATTGGATGGAGGGATGACAGAAGAGGTAAAATATGCAGCAATAAAAAGCCGAGTGTTTCTTTCTTTTCCTTTTTTTCTTTTCCTCCTAGAATGACGTGGAGATGAACTGCTGGCACGAGGCCAGACAATCTCAGCCAGCTCTGTATCTCTACAGCCTCTCAGAGTGCTACAGTCAAGGTCAGGGAAAATGGGTGAACTCCCCCTTTAATACCAGGTACATTAGGAGGAATTAGAGCTAATACAAGGACAAGAACATCGGTTATCTCTCCTTTTCTCCCCACTCCACTTGTCCTCTGTGCTTTCCTTTTATTCTGTGCCGCTTCCTTTTATTCTCATTCATTCCTCAGTTTCTTCATCTCTCTAGTCTGCACTTAAGCAGCACACACACACACACACACACACACACACACACACACACAAATCACTTTCTTTTCCACTCTGTATAGATGACCAATGCACTGTCCTTGTTCATGTATGGACCAAGACAGTTAACAGCAGTCGGCTGCGAATAGTGTCGACTCGTCTGCTCATCCCTCCATCCCTCCTTTTCTCCACTCTGTCGTACACTTCCACGTTTCTCACCTAGATTCAAATCTTCGTCTCATTTTCACTCAGAGCCACACCTGCCTCCTCAAAGAGTCATCAGTCAGAGTTTTTCTAGTCAAAGCCGTGCGGTATATACTGTATATGTGGTGGCCTTCAAGCAGTTTCCATTCAGCTTTCCTCTTGTACACATGTGCATTCATATGCATGTGAAACGAATGTAACCATGAGCTTTTGTGTGTATCGCCTTGGGCTATTTGTTAGCGAGCGGTAAAGCAGGGCCTACTGCCGCACATTACAACAATAAATATACTCTCCTCTACTATGCAGTGTGTGTGTATGTGTGTGTGTGTTGTGTGTGCGTTGGATGCCTTCCTCCGTCGATGTTATCAAGGCTTCACGCTAAATGAGTGGAGCACAACAAGAGACGTCTCTCTTTCACCTCCACTTACCTTTTTCCCCTCTCCAATTTTCTCCATCTCCCTATTCTTTTCCCTCCCCGTCTCAGCCTATTCTATAATCTGCCCGTTTCTCTCTCCCTCTCTTCCATCCCGTGTCTCCCTCGCTCGCTCCTTGTCTCTCTATTAAAAACACACATGACACTGTGCCAGATTCTGCTCCTTGATCTCGGAGGCTGTTGCGTATTTTTTTCCTCACGCTTTTCCCCCTTTTTTTCTTTCTATGCTGGCTTGAGAATCACATCTAATAAACACAAGCACACAGAGCAGGCACTTCATATACACACTGGCTGCACTATGTGTGTGTGTGTGTGTGTGTGTGTGTGTGTGTGTGTGTGTGTGTGTGTGTGTGTGTGTGTGTGTGTGTGTGTGTAGATATAAGTGCAAGCTTATAGTTCCTTTAATATTCTCTTTTATTCCCTCTCCTCTTCTTTCATGTCAGGAGGCTGTCAGTTTGTGCATCTATAAGTCTCTGTTTTTTATCTGCCTCGCCGCTCTTCAACACTCCCCCTCTCTTTCTGTGCCTCCGTCTCTCATACGCTCCTTCCAATGCCTTCCCGTCTTTGACCGATTCTTCTTCACTCCCTATCGCTCTCCATCCGGCACGATCTCGCTCTCCCTGTCCATAAATTGCCCCCTTAAACATCGCCCAGATACAATTCTACATAAGCCGTTTGAGAGGTTAAATGCTGTGAGTAGGGATAGAGAGTCTTGCAGTAATTGAACTCAACATTTACTGTAGGTAAGTGCTTGTTGTGTATGACATGGCTACCATTGTTAATGATAATTATTTTCAACATTACTTTCAGTGATCTGGCTAAACATGCATTTGCAGTTGAGCGAGGGCCAGCTTTGCTTCCAACCATCTGATGAGGTTGTCATGACTTCAGATTTTTTCACTACATGATTATCAATCGCGTGGTAGCCACGGGCTGTGGTAAAGCATGAATGCCGCCTGCTATGACAAAGCGAGAACAGAAAGAAACGGAAATGAAATAAAAGCTGCTGGGTTATTCATATGTTGAAGGTGCACTATGGAACATTTTATGGGCCTATAAACAAACAAAGACAGAGCTCTTGATACACGGAACAGCAGTTTGCAAGAGCTAAGGTTGGGTTCAGGAGTTTATTGCTAATTTAATCAGAAATCTGGTACCTCGTTGGTACCATTGCTCGGCCCAGATTATCTGGTAACGTGAAGGGTTTACAGATCAAGTATCAAAACTACTGAACATCAGTTTCTACCTGTCTATCTTTGTAAACATTAGAGAAAAGTTTGGTGGAGACGAGATCCAAGAAGAGCCTGTTGAGAGGTCCTCCAGTCTAAAAATATAGGTCATAATGTGTGTATTATCAACACAATATCAGTATTTTCTTATCAAATATTACGGCAATCGTCACTATTTTATATCATGACACCCCCCTTCTCTGGTAATACGAAAGCATACATTTCGACAAGGTTCTCATGTGAATAGATGAACTGGTATATGAAAGACTGAAACAAGAACGCACACTCAAAGTACACATATTTTGTACTGCTGAAAAGAAAGGGCCAACGGTGAAAGGATCAGTCCAAAACATATCCCCACTTATCCCTCAGTGATATGTCGCCATGAAAATAGCTTAGATTATTATATTGCTGTATATGTTTCTGTAGTCAGCACCCCAATGCAACGGAGGTGAATTGAATCTCCTCCTTGGTTGCCTGAAAATATTGAAAAATAACAATCGGAGAAAGAGTCCGCCTGTCACAAGCCCTCCCTGTCAACGCGACTGTCTAAAGGCCCTGACACACCAAACTGACATCAAACAACGAGCTGCGATGAGGATGACTGCTGTGTCTCCTCACGTCTCCGGTGTCTCGGCCAAAAATGTTGCAAATGACACTGGCGACGAGGCGGAGGAGAAAAATAAGAAAGAAACCATGCTAAATGGGTAAAATCGTGCATGGTACAGCGGTAGACTCAGCGGGCTTTCCCTTTCTTTTTTCCATGAGTCTTTTCATGCGCTGATCCCTTTACCTGAACAGCCAATCACAGCGATTTCCAATAGTCTGCATGGTGTGTCAGGGTCTTTATAGTGAGGATGTAGTCCTTTGAAATGTTGCAAGTCAAAATTTTTCATATAGCCTATAAAGTTGTTTTTGTTTTTTTTTTCTTCCCCACAGGGCTTTACAATCTGCACAGCACACAACACAGTCTGTCTGATAAGTAAAGTAAGTCCTCACATGTCTGTGGCCTGGATGTACCTGCACTTACAATATGAACTGTCTTGACAGTGTGACAACTGACACTTCATGAATTCAACTGATTGCAAAGTAAAGTAAAAAAGAAAAAAAAAACACAACTAAGAGACAAACTGTTCTTTGAGGCTCCCAGCTGATAAAAAGCATCATTCAAATGTGAAAATGGGAATTTGATTGACTACTTTTTGTCCGTTCTCATGTTTGCTATTCATTCTTTGTCACATTTGCCTTTTTGGAGATGAAAAGGTTTTTGTTAATCGGATAGGAAGCAATCATTTAACATTTTACCTGTGACTGAACGTATTCAGAAAGAAAAGAAAAAAAACCCACTAAGGACTTATTTTCAGATCGGGAGCTGCAGCTTTGAATCTTTGAGTGGCATGCTGTTTGGTGAGCTAAAATATGCCTTGAGGTTTTACTCACATGCTAAGGAAAGATACTGTCAAGCCAAAATAATAAAGCTGTCATTAAAAATCTAATTAAATCTGCTCTTTTCACCAACAGCTTTGAGCATTTAGCCTGCACAGACTTATCTGAATTTTGAAACTGACAGTGTATTACAGCAAGATTGTTGGCGTGAAAGTAAAAAAAAAAAACACACAAAGGGGCCACGAGTCACTTTCAGATCTCTTTCTAAAAGCCCCTGTCAGTAGTGCAAGGTCAGCACTGAGCTGTATTGATGCAGTGCTGTTTGGTCCCGTGGTGGTGTGATAATCAGCTACAATGTTTAAAAGGGGGGTTTGAATTTCTGATTTATGTTTGTGGCTCCTGATGTGAAGCTCGCCGATAATTGAGCATGGAGGAAATAATTAGCTTTCAGTGAGATTCTGACATGTGGAACAAACACCTTGACAATTACGTGGTAGTAACAGAGGGATGCACTATAATATACTGATTGGATATAAGGAGAATGAAGCAGACTGGGATTTTTGAGTCAGCTCTCACAAATCTTATTTCAGCAAGTCTGAAAGCCATTGACAGGCCATTTCACTGGACACTGAGTCCTTAGCTACTGATGAAGGACGTTTTTTTTTTTCTTGTCCTTGAAGTGGAATTTCTAACTTTGACTGATATGCGATACCATATAATTAAAAGATAGAATAACAAGGCTTGTGTACTGTGTATTCAGAACAACACCATCTTTGTTCATTTACCTCTGGAGAAGGTAGGGCTCTGTGAGCACGTGACCACCTGCTGTCGGAGAAAAGGGGAAAAAAATGTACCTAGTACTGGTGTACTGATACTGCAAAAAATATGCACAGACTGTATTCACACGGTGACCAATTACCTCAGAAGTTAAAAGCCATGTAAATGCAGGGAAACCAGACACACTGTTAACTTTTCACTGCCTCCCGACTAATCAGCAACTAAAAAGATGATGTATACTAAAAATCTGGAGGGACATCAGGCTGTATTTCAATGTGAAATAACATATTTAAGTATTAGCATCTCTTAGCATTCAATGATTTCTTCAGTAACATTGCTGTTTGATTACATCCAGTGGGTTCCAGATGTGGGTTGATATCCTAGAAAGAATGTAAACCACTCCTATCATGTTTCGTAACACTATCAAACAGTAATGTTAGCTTGGAAGTGGCTGAATGTGAACATCAGCTGCTGGAAGCTAATGGAGGCTAACTATCAAATCTGTTGTTTTACCCAAGGTCAGACTTTCACTATCCATTATCTTTACAGTTGCTGACAAATCAAGAAGTGGTAAAGTTACAATGATTTGCTACATTCATGTGTCTCAATCGAAACAGTCAGATATTGAGATTCAATATGTATCAACACCACCTTGAAGAGACATGTAATTGCTCTCTTGTGAGGCGGCGTGAAAGCCCAATGTTGTTCCTTTATTTACTGTTTCCTTCCTTTTGCGGTCATTGTTTCTTAAGAATGTTTTTAATCAATATGTAGACAGCCCTCTGGAACGAGCCCACAGTTTTCATTAGTCACTTTTGTGCGATGCAAAGAACATGAGCAAATAGGAGTTTGACGGTCAGATATTTCTCAAGGTGTATCATTTAAGTCAGAAAATGTAATACTTGAGCATTTGGATTCACTGATTGGATTCATTTCAGAGGGGTTACGAAATTCAAATGAGGGGTATTTAAATGCAATCACAATCGTTTCAGATTCAAATGCAGCTCTGCCGAGACTTTTTAGAGCAACCTTAAGAATTTATAGCGGGCACGCGGGGTTCGGTATTTTTTAATTGCACATTACAGCCCTAATAATAAAGGGAAGATATGACAGCGCAGATGAATGAGATACTTATGCATTCATTATTGGTGATATGGCTGGAGCAGGGATTGCTCTGGTATGGAACGATCAAAGAACCAGGACAAGTAAGCCATGTATATATATACACACACAGACACACACACACACACACACACACACACACACACACACACAAAATCAGATACAAAAAAGAAACACATGAACACCCGCTGCAAAAGCCTGAACAAGTGTACACACACACGCAGCAGCGTTCACTGACACTGTAACAGCAGGATGGAGAACTGTGCAATTAATCACTTCTAATGCACACAAACACACACATCCAGATGAGCTGTGCGCATTTTCACAACTCCATTGTTACACTTCCATACTTACATATTCCTCTGAGACACACAGGGATGATATCCGTCTCTCTCTCTCTCTCTCTCTCTCTCTCTCTCTCTCTCTCTCTCTCTCTCACACACACACACACACACACACACACACATACGAACAGTGAGTTGCAGAGTTTAAATAGAAAGCATTTTAAGTGCTCGAAGCGTTACAGTGCTTGGAACACGGTTCTCGAACAACACGCCACACTGTGAATCCTTGGAGAGTTACACAGCCTGCACGTCTCCTTCCAGAAACCAAACTGTGACTGTGACTCCAGCTCCGGTTTTAACTGCATTTCGTCTCCGTCAAGGTTACATCATTGCTTTTTTCTGTAAGTATTTTTTATTTTTTTTGCATGCAAGCGTGACAGGTAACAAACATGGGAGGAAGAGGAGATGAAAGGTAGCAAAGGTCATGAGTCTCATCTGCACAGCAGCGATGATGTTAATCCTCTTCCTCCCCCCTCCACACCGCATCCCTCGCTGCTTCCATCTCTGCTTCCAGTTTCAAGCATCAGTGGGGAGTTTCAAAAAACACAACTAGTCACAAAGCAGAGGGTGACATAACTAAATATACCATGGGGGTATAGAAATGTGTGGTAGGGTGGTGTAGGATAGGTTTTTTGAAGTCTAGTCTTAAAAAATAAAAACTCAGTTTGAGTGAAATGTAATGAATTGGGGCATTAAATTTCCTCTATGATCCATTGAAATTTCATTCTTTATCGTTTTTAATATTTGAATCACATTAAAATGTCTAATATTCAAATGCGGCCTATTATCACCTTTGCCATTTACCTTATATACTGTACATGGAGGCTTCAGCATGTGGTTGTTAAAAGTTCTGTCCATTAGGAGGTTCAGACATGAACAATAAACTTTAAAATGTTTCCTGCAATCGATTGGTCAAGCTTAAACACGGGTTTGCTCCGTCACGAGGAGGAGGGAGGCACTGCTTTCTGAAGTTGCATTTGAGGTTAACGTTAGCACACTTAACGTGTTTGCACCTGCTGTATGATTAGGCCAGAAACTATGACAACAAAGACGGATAGAGCCCGCTTGTGGGAGCAGAGCGCCCTGACAGGGAGTGTTGGTGGTGACTGCTGTCCTTTTTACTACCTTTTGCATCGACGTGTCCGCTCTCCGTAAGCAATTAAAGTCAAGTTAGCAACACCTAGCTTATGTCTGTAAACCCCACTTTGGCACTGTTTTGTCATGTGGACCAAAGCCGAGCGAGACAAAGAAAAAGAAAACATTGAATAGCAATTTAAGCTTTCCATGAGTATTATTTGAATTATCTGAATTATCTACCTCCTGAAAATTGTTCCAGCATCTCGAGCCCAGAGGTGCCGTTAGCTGAATGAGCTAATGAGAAGTTTCAGCAATCAAAGTTAGACGAATAATGTAAGAAGTTTCGTTCTTTCTTAAACAACCTTGGTTTGTCTAACTCAGACTACTAAGGTTTCGCATCGCTTTGGATAAACATTTCTTGCATTTGTCCCCCACCACTTATGTTGAAAGGATTTCTGCACAGCAAATATGTCCAGGAGGAACAAAATACAGTGAATAGCAACAGTTTTAATGCCCTTGAGGGAATGTGACTGCTGTTTAAAACAAACCTGATTAGATATCCTACCTTTTTTAAAGATGTTGGCATTGCATCGGTGTAATAAATATCCTTGATTTTTCAGGCATCATTTGATAAACCAAAAATAGACATTCCTCTCTGGTTGATTTATATCAAATATATCAAAATTAGACAAGGACAAGGATTATCAAGGACATTAATCAGGTTCCTTTCTGTCCCACTGTAAGCCTTCTCAAAACCTAATATACCTCATCATTTGTACTGTAGTCCTTAACTCTCTAAAGCTCAAACAAACATATATTATTTGTTATGAGCTTTGAGAGTTGGGCCTAGATATTTAAATATTACAAATTTGGGGTGAGATGTAAGTGTTGGCAGCTCTTTTACATACATTCCGGCAATATCATCCGCTAAAGAGCAGATGCACACTGTCAAGGGAAAAACAGTAACAGCGGCAAATATTGAGATTAATGGGTAAAAATTAGACTAATGGCCAACCCATGCAGTCCAAGTCCACACTCCACAAGTTCGCTTTGCTGTTTCCCCGCTCATTTCCACATTCATTTTTCAGCTCCGGCTCCCACATGTACGACACAGTCAACTTATGGAGGAACACTGGTTAGATTTCGAGAACACATTTATTTGGAAAAAAGTAACGTTATGAATCATTTCTCATAAGTTTAATTTCGACCCAATGTTAGCACACAACCAGGCACGCTCTTCTTCTTCTTCTCCTCCTCCACCTCCTCCTCCTTCTTCTTCTTCGTCTTATCAATCGCTGCAGTGAGCTGCTTTCAGGTCACAAGATGTTCTCTCTCTCCTCTCTCTCTCTCTATCACCTCTCTCTCTTGCTCTCTGTCTTCTCTCACTCTCTCTCTCACACACACAAAAAGAAATAAATACATAAAGTTTTACTGAATACAGTCTTTGTATTTGAACCGCAGGAGTCTGTCAAGTCACATAAAAGATTTTGATTTCGCATACGCACACACACACACACACACACACACACACACACACGCTCACATTTTTCTGTCTGTGACATAATGGCAGAAAATAACCAACACCAGCAGAAAATCTATCAAAAAAAGAAACCCTCTGCTTCATCCTCTTCTGCCTCCCTCCGTCTCTATAATTGCGTCTCCATTGTCTATTCTCTTCTCTCCCGACTACCCTCGCTATCTGTCCTTCCCTCATTCCTTGTCATTCCACCATCCATCCGTCTCTGCCACCCTCTTCCTCCTCACCCTGTCCCAGAGTGTTGAGTCACTCCTTAGGGGTGAGGCAGTGAGTGCAGAACAATCCCTCTGTCTCTGGCCTATCAGCCGTCCTTTGATAGAGCTGCGGTTATTGATTAAAATGTCTGAGAGCTCGGCCTTCTGGGGCCCGGAAGCTTTATTCAACCCTCTCCGTTTGCTCTTCACACTCACTCTTCCTCTCCATCCTCTCTCTCTTTCTCTTTGCCTAACCCCCCTCATTGCCTTTGACTCCCCCCACCCATTTTCTCATTCTCTCTCTTTTCTCTCAAACGCTTAAGGCGACTCTGCAGCTAAACCGGACCGCTAAGGCGAGTAAGAAATGATGCCATTCCTTCTGTTCCTGTCATCGAACGTGTGTGCATGCGTGCGTGTGTGTTTCAGCATATATGTCAGGAAGCATGTGTGTGTCTGTCTTTTAAATGTACTCATCATTAAATAATCAATCCCTGGACTGTTTAGTGCTCAATTGTAAGCACACAAATTACAAAACGATGGTGTCAAGACTTCGAGATTAGAATATACTGCATTTGTAGAGTCTACTTGTTTGCCGACCGGATCACGTGGCTGTCCTGTTGACCATACAGTTTTTGGGGTGTTATTTGGCCAGCTCTGTGAATGTTCGCAGTCCTCCGGGTTAACAGAGACAAAGCAATTAAATAATGACTGCATAGGGACGTGTGTTGTACCTGTAAGGGTGTTTGCACTCGAGGGAGCTGTCAGTGTATAGGCTAGATGTACAATATATAATATGTGGGAGAAAAACATGATTCTCCCAGGTCATTCTGTCTTGATACAATAGGAGGTCATACATATCCTGTACAGACGTTAAAGTCTGGATGTGGATAGCGAAGTTTGTATCTCATGGTCTCTGCAACCTGGTTATTCAAAGCTACTGTAGATACGTCTACAGAAAAGATGTCTGACGAACCAAGCCGAGGCAAAGCTGACTGTTTGCATGAAACTCTTAAGGAGGCCTTCGATCTATCTATGTTCGCAGTGTCCGTGACTCAGATAACCATGTACAGGAGTGATGCTTCCTGAAGCTGCAGATATAATTTGGCCCTTTGGGAGGAATTGTTAGGATTATCGTGGCAACACTTTGTGCGGACAGACGTGCTGTTATTTTCTTGCCCCTTGATCAAGTTTGTATAAACCGCTTCAACTTAAGTCGTCGGAGTCTTTTTTCATCTCTCCTGGATGGACAAGCGAGCCGAGATTCCACAACATAATACGGTTACTTTATTAGGCACATCTGGCTCGCAGCAGCACAAAACGGCCCACAGAGCAGCCATCAGGACTGTGGTACTGGCCGTCAGGAGCGCCAGGATTTCCCCCTGCTAGTCCCAATGGCCGCTATCCTGGCGTGTGTGCGTCCTCAGACACTGTCTCTGCATTTGTAGCGTGTCACACAAAAAAAACACTTCAAATACTGACAGAGAAGAGCAGGCAGGCGAGCGCAGACATCTCAGCATCACATTGTGCCTCCTGGTAATGCACTTTATTTAGGACCATTATGAATCTCCCAGATAACCTCATGAGTAAAATAGGAACGCGACAGTGCTGCGTATCGATGAGTTTTGGCCAACTACAAGTTCTAGATGTGAGTTTTTCTCCAGTCAGAGTTTCTCCCAGAGTTGCTGGTTCTGTACGGACGTGGTAAAAACCTGAACAGTCTCATGAGTTGTTCTTAACCGGATTGAAACTTTACTGTTTTGTGGCTGCTAGGTGGGCAAATAAGTTTTACGAGAGGATTGAACTCTTCACATTGAACTCATATTTGGTGTATTTGTTTTTGCTCATCTTTAGAGATCCATATTTCATTGCGACTTGCTGTTCTGCTTTATTGTTATGTATGGTTTGACGGCGCCATTTTATTTCTATTTTACAATTTTAAATGCTAAAACATGTGTGAAGAGTTTGACACTGGGAAAAAATATTTGGCACAGCAGTGGGAGTCTTAGAGGCACAGCGGTGCAGTGGGTTAGAACTGTCCCCTCACAGTAAGAAGGTTCAGGTCCGACCCTGCTGACAGGCCTTTTTTTTTTATGTTTTCTCTGAGAACTTCAGCTTCCATAGACATGCAGGTTAGGTTATTTGCCTCAAAGTGTGAACGGGAAAATGTCACCGTGTGTCAGCAGTGACTGACTGGCTGTGAGAGTGATTCTGAAATCCATGTTGGCAAAGCTCCAACTTTGACTCTCTTCCTCTGTGACGAGGAGAAGCAGTGTACCAAACATTCAGGCAGCAGCCTCTCACTTTTGACAGACGCTGACCGTGGTGTTCGCTGGTTAAAATCCATCTCCACACACTTCAACTACTCTGCTGACACTGCCACACTCCTGCCACTCAATGGCATGGACTCTGTTACGACCCGTCAGAAGTCACTCAGCGGTGACCTAATAACTTCCTGCAGTTAAATCAGGGTATGACAAAAGAAGTGGTCATAAGCACATCGAACACATGCAACACTGGACTGAACCCCACCTCCGCCCACAGCAAGTGAGCAGGAACAAATATCTTGGACCTCGTTATGGGCTATAAAGTTACTTTTGATTAACACATCATTCATACACCAAGACCATCCCAACAAAGACTCCATGTCATTGTTCAACTCAGAGAACTGTCTGTCTGTTGCCTTCCACTCGCTGTTGTTATAATTCAGGTCATCCAGCTGTAATGTGCTCCCCCCACCCTGCTTCTTTACCGTGTTAACCACCTTCAACAAAAACAAACTTAACCAGCAGCACACACGCTGCCTCCCACATCATCTGCCTTCCCACACCCAATTTCTCAGACATGAACTGCGGAGCCTTGCACTCACAATAGCAAATGACACTGATCACCCCCTCAATCGACACTTCACATTACGACCATCTGGTCGGAGGCACAGGACTTTGAAATGGAGAAGAGCTCGCTTCACCGTGAGTTTCGTCCTCACTGACGGTGTCATAGAGCTGCTTTTGATGATCAATTCAACGGCTTGAGATGCTTAAAAGATAGTAGTTTTCTGGTTCCCTTTCTCCTCGTGACAAAGGCCTGAACATCTTTTGGACGTGGACCCAAAAAACTAGTCGACCAAATTTATCAAATGATGAACGGATTAACAGACAATCTAAAAAACTGTTAGTTGCCCTACACTGTTGTCAGCTGGGACACTGGAGGGAGCATGTATGATGTGTCGTCCTCATCTGTAACTTGCTGAGCTTACTGCATACAGCATCTACATGTGTTGAGCTGGCTGTGAAAACAAATCTCCATCTGGAACGATAAATCTCAATCTAAAATGTAGCACGACAACTGCAGCCGGTGGCCGGTCATATCAGCTGTGACTGGTTAAATCTGAGTAACTTGATGGCAGGCCAACGTGAAACTTGTCTGTTGTGTGGTTAAAGTGCTCTCTGCAGCTGGCGTCGGTACTAAGCCAAAGATCTTTTGTGAGGGATGAGCCTCCTCTCTGTAACAGCACTGTCACAGTTGTAAAAAGTCCAACGGAGCGATACGTCTTCGATTCAGAGTGAGGCTCATTCCTCCACATAATCCGTCATTCATATCAATAATTTACACTGATTAACTTCAGAGTTTTGAAGCAGAACGTTCAGCAATTTGGTCAGTGGGCTACACTTCTTCGTTCAATGTGCCCGATACGTAATTTAATCAACATTTGGATATCTTCTGATGACATGTGAATAAGTAATCCGAGTGAATCAATATTGAAGCACCAAACTACCTGCAAAATTAATGTACTTTTATGAGTGAAAACAAGCTTTCTCCGTTAAACCCCTGAGATCATCTATAAAAAGAACAAGCAGGATAACCATACAATAGCTAAACAGAGATATGCGGTGAGTCACACAGACAGATTGTGTTGACATGCTTCCATTGTTAGCACTTGTATTTATAGCACCCTGATCGGTAACTAACTTATAGAAACTGTAAGCAAACGAGTTAAAAAACACAATGAATCCCTCATTTGTCTTCTAGTTCGGGCTTTCCTCTTCCTTCATTAGCTAAATGCTTCCTCCTGAAGACGGACAGACACCAAATGATCTTCTGTATGGTGCGAGACAGGTTGACAAATTCAGGCACATATAAGTGAGCTAGGCTGTCTAATATGTTATGTTGCCAGGCGATGGGTTGAGGCACCTAGTAATTGAGGTGCGCTGTGTTATATCTAAGCTGCTAGTTAATGGGTTGAGACACATGCTGAAGTGTTGGCTAAATGCCCACTGTTTCCACCCCATGACGGAAAAAGAGGGGAAACACCCGCCATTCTGTTAAAAGAGGATGCAACACAGCTGAAACACCTGCAGAGCTCATGGATGCACATACGGAGGTAGCCTCTGTGTGCAGACACACAAAAACAACAAAGTCCTGTTGTTGGTGACCCACATATCTACAGCCCTACGGACAATATTCCAGCGAAGAGAAAACAGCAGAACAACAATGAACAACAGTTTCTCAGGCTACGTGCAGACTTAGCAGGCATAAAAGCCATTTCATTTATCTCTCCCACACAAAAGAGACAATAGAACCAATCAGAATGTTTGTTTGCAATATAACTTCCCGGTAGTAAGGCTCTGCTTCACGCATCAGCTTCTGTGCAAGTTATTTGTGTATTTTCAAACTGTTCATTTGTTGGTTGGTTGTTTGTCAGCAGGATGACTCAAAAACTTCTGAAAAGATTTCCAAAGATCTCGGACGGAGGACAGGTCCCGATCCAGAACAGACCCCGTTAACTTCTAAAGGGATGGACCCACTCATATTTTCTCTCATTCATTAACATCAGTATTTTCATTAACTCCTCAGGGAATAACGCATGGCTCTTGATTTCGATGTTATGGTTCAGAGGGAGACGGTTGTGCCCTGGTGGAGGTTTGAGCTCTATTGAGTCCATTTCTAGTTTTTAAAGTGTATGAGTGTCTCATTCATCTAAAGTGCATGTTTGATGCCTTCATGTCTAATTAACAGAGACACTTTCAGTAATGTTTGGTTGGAGATCCAATTAACTTGTTGGGCCTTAAGAAAGAAAGAAAACGACGGCTGTACCCAGAACCAGTGATAGCAGTTGGTCCAATCAGCGGTGAGATGTCGCTGTTGGGGAGATTTGGGTTTATCGAAGACGACAGCAAAGCAAAGCAGTTCATAAGATAAGCCCAGCAGAAACATCAGATAGGTCAGACTAACTGTGTTTACCTATATGTCTTTAGATGCTACATTCACGGCTGAAAATTACGACAGAAGAAAACAAGTCTGCCGATATGACACATCTCTGCAGAGCATATCAGCCGCCAGTCATCCACCCAGACAGTTTGCTGTTGTTGTTAGCACAATGTCACAGTGACTCGGTCGATAGGCTTTCTGCACATACAGATCGATAATTGATTTATTCATTTAGTTTTTTGAAGAACAGTTATTTTATGTCTGCAGGGCTCTTAATCAGAGCCACTCTGGTACATTTGCTTTGCCAGATTTGCAAAGCCACAAGACAATCATAACTCACTTAACATTCAGCCAGTAAAAAGACAATACTACACATAATATTTCCAGTAATCTCTACTGAACTTTTTTTTTTTTTTTTTACTTCCATGATAAGTCTTGGTTGTGATAAAGTCAATAAAATACTACTCAGTCTGGTTTTCTCTTCTTTTCTATCTCAGATTGTCTGTTTGGGTCTTGCTCTGTGTCCCCCCCCCCCCCCACACACACTTTTTTTTTTCTCTTGTCTTCGGTCATTGATTTGCAGGTTGTTGTGATTCTGACCGAGTCACCACAAACGCTGAAAGACAGCTAAATTTGTTTCTCCTTCTCTTTCTCTTTTACACGTTCCTGTCCGCCAAGCTCAAACACACACACACACAGACACACACGTGCAGAATCTCAAAACAGCCCTCCGCTCGTCTTGCTGCTCCTGAGTCCCACTGCATGTTTGTTGCCTAGTAGCTAGCCATTAGTAGCACATCACGTGGTGGATTGAAATACATTTTTTTTTTTAGATTATGTATCAAACCGCACTGATGAGGTGAAAATCACGAGAATGAAGCGCTCTAAAAGACAAGGTAGTCGCTGAATCAGGACGCCTAACAACGGCAACCAAGTGCACGTAGGCGCTTTTGCATTAAAGAGTACAGTGGCGTCTTACTGCACACAGGCAGCAGCTGTCTGAGTATTACTTCCTGGCATTAAAAATCGTATCGGCTACAGGAACAAATTAGTTTTTATATCTGTTCAGTCTCCTCTCGGGTCCCTCAATCTTCCACCGCAGGGAGAAGGCTGGTAGTCAGAGTGGAAGCTGAGTGTTGTGTCTCAGACTATTTTCTGGCCTGCCTAATGTCCTAGTCATAAAAGCCCTAGATGGATGAGTTTAACTCAACACTCATGACCCCCTGAGCTGTTGGCGAAATGCTAATGATTTGTGATTGAAGTTGCATGCTCACAAAGGACTGGCTCTGCAATTCCACAACACTTTTTCCCAATACAGGATGCTCACGCGCAAACTGCTGCTTGTGCATTCCTTTACGTAACCTAAAGGAGTGTATGATGAAGAGTTATTCGTCATTGTGCAAATGTGTTTTCAAAGGTTAATTCAATAGTCATTTGACAACACCGAGTTGTAGTAGGAAATGTAAGTTGTGGTTCTCACACACTGAGGAGAGAAGCTGTTTCATAGTCTGGTGGTGTGGCAGCAGAAAGTTCTCTATCTGTTACCAGATGGAAGTGAAGGTCCAGTCCAGACACAGTAAGCAGAGGCTTTACATCCACTAGACAAACTACTGGAAGATAAATAATGGAAGCATTAAACGTTGTTCCGGCACACTTGATTAAACCAAACATGGCCAACATTAAGCAGTTTATTACATGGGGGAAGTGAAATTGGTTTTGTTAGTCGTCTCTCCCCTTGTCATCATAATGGGGAAATGGACGGCTGAACTGAGCGCCATGGAGCTGCTGCACGTAGTTATGATAAGAAAAAGGCAAGAAGTCAGTACTGGACTGTCCTATAGGAATTAAACATCAGGAGACAACTGTGTAGAAAACGTTGTATGTCATTTGGTTTGATACTGTATCAAAAATAACCATCAGCAGTGTGAAAAGTACCCAAAGGTCAACCCTCGGGTGAAAGTTAAAATATGTTTAAATGTCAACCATACAAATAGTATTTGAGAAAAAGTCTTGAAGTATCTGACATTAAGTATAAAAAATCATTTTCAAACGTAAAAGTAAAAGTAAAAGTAAATTCAACATTTGCATACTCTCTACAAATGATCATCCTGATATTGATATTTGTCTGAATATGGCGACCATTATTGTTTTTTCATTTGATTGCAGATCAAATAAGTGACTTTAAAAATGCAATACTCTGGCTCTGAATAACTAACGTTATAAATGTCCCCTCAAGAGATGGAGTGGAGTGAAAGTATAAAGTAGCTGAAAGTGGAAATGCTCAAGTAAAGAGAAGAACCATTAATGTACTTAGTTACATTCCAACAATGACTACAGCTCATGTTGAATGAGAAAGTGCTTGCTGACTGTACCGACATCCTTTGTTCTGGCAGCACTAAGCTGAATTATTGCAGACCTTTTTTTTTTTTTTTACATAAGTCAGAGGTTTGACGGTGTGAGCTTCAGTTCAAGGTAAACATTTGCTCAGCTTGTGTCCTTAGACCAAACACCGCTCCATCTGACATGTCATGTGTCATTCAGGATGAGGTTTACTACTCCTCCAATCCATGCACATCTCCATTTATATCGCTTCAGCACGCATTACACCAAAGCCAGGTATGTCATCACATATTCATATCCAATGGCTCCATGCAACAGCAACAGAACTAAGTTACCACAGAATTCTGGTTGCAACATTTTGATTTTTTTTTTTATTTTTTTTATTTTTTTTTATAACATTATCACATGCATGGTTTGTTTCATACACAGATTTAATGGCTTCAGAGATTTTCATTCCCAAAATGGTTGACAGATATTCCTGTTACAAAGCTAAACATGGCAGCTAAATGTAGTGGTTATGTAAGATGAAGATGTTGAAGGTTTGTTTAATCTTAATGTTTGCCAACACTGACTGATCTCTGTTTCACGTCATGATGCAATATGACAGCTGCAAAAAGGATTTCAGTGTTCAGTATAAGTTGAAATCTTACATCAATCTGTATGTAGGAAATGCAAGTGACTGGTTGAATTATGGAGGAGGGCATCAAAAAACTGTGGTTGCACCAGTCACTGGTACAGTCGTGAGGCAAGACACACTCG
Organism: Sparidentex hasta; assembly: GCA_030272975.1. Lineage (NCBI taxonomy): Eukaryota > Metazoa > Chordata > Actinopteri > Spariformes > Sparidae > Sparidentex > Sparidentex hasta. The sequence continues at coordinate 25,341 of JARJLU010011925.1, forward strand.
ACATACTGTGCATGTCAAACACTACCATCTACTGGGTGGGAGCCCAGGGCAGGACCGAGCTCCCTGTCTTCACCGGCTCCATCTCAGATAGTTGTCGTCAGAAATACGTGTCGGAATAAGTTAGCGAAGAACAACGCACCCGCGTACAACAAACAAAAACTACTCCTTGAATTGTCTCCTTAGAGAGCAGGATTTTCCAATCTATGTCATAACTGTATTAGTCCTATCGTCTGCCAAGGCGCTTAGCTCTGCCTCAACAAGCAATATCACAATACATAATTTAGCATTCACCAGAGAAGAAAGGAAAGGCCGGGGATGGAGGGGAGAGGACAGGAGAGGAGAGAAGCATGAAATCAGTTCACTAATCTCATGATGTGAGGAATCACCAGAAGTAGGCCTGGCAACATGACTCTATTGCCAACTGTATTAGCATCACTCTACAGCCAGAGGAGCTTTTTTATCACGGTGCTGCGGTGGCCATGTTGCAGGAAAAAAAACACCCTGGGTGCTGTCACAGTCATCTGTCACGACAGGATACGCATGAAAAAAAAGAGAGAATAAGTTTTCTATTAATTTTCTATTTAAAGTTGTTCTCATTAAGGTCATCTACTCAATTAGGCAAAATGATAAAAATCAGTCAGATTGAACTACGTCTATAATAAGTTGACTCCATGATGATAATAAAAAGAGATGTAACTGAAATTTGAATGATCACTGTCTAAAGTGGCTAAATCATCCTGTGTACTGTTTCAGTTACACTTAAAGCAGATACGGTGTGTAGTGTTAATGTTTTACTACTCAAAGCCGTACTTGTTTTCTCCAAGAGCTGTTGCTTGAAGGCCGTCGTATGTTAATGTGCATATTAATCAAGTCGGCACACATTCGGTGACATTTATTCAGATACAAGAGAAAAGTAACATGATTTGTTGCCCGCCACTTCTTTCAGAACTAATGTCAGCCAGCAAATGTGCGTTGAGTCGGTAAATCACTGACGAGGGTGACAAGTTTGATTTTCTAGAGAGAGAAGAGAAGAGAAGAGAAGAGAAGAGAAGAGAAGAGAAGAGAAGAGAAGAGAAGAGAAGAGATATATGACCTTCTCACATGGGTAACAACACAAGATAGATAGTATCTCCCTGTTGAATGCCCATTGTTAACATCCAAGGTATCTGGTATTACTATGGTAATGCTATCAATTACAAACCAGGAGATGTATCCTTAATCCTGGAGATACGGAGCAGGCGCATTCGTGAAACCACTACTGATGCTGCCATGCGTGGGCCCGGGAGATGTAGGCAGGCAACATCACCATGACAGAACATGTCAGCTGCATAACGATCACAGCACGTCCCCCATATAGCATCCTGCATTAAAACTACCATGTAGCCGCTTCCTGTAAGAGCGAGGTGCTTATGAGACCCGTCGCTTCACAGGCAGAGGGAAGCGGTTTCAGCTGAGTTAAAGGTGAAGTTTCTCAGTCGCGCGAGGTGGAGAATAGAAGGGGGTCGCCGCTCGTCGTGTCACCAGTACTATGGATTCTATAATCTCCTGCTCAGCTTAAAGCCTTGGAGCTTCACCTAATGGGAAAAAGGAGAAAATGAGAAGTGTCACTACGATATGACTGTTTAAGTCGAGGGAGGAGCTTCAGGATGTTAAGGCTTTTAAATGCAATGCTTTTCTGACAGCGTCTACAGCCCCCTTCATGACACTGACATTTTGACAATTTGGGAGTTGCTTTTGAAAAATGTACATTAGTATTTGCGATAGACAGTCCAGCACTTCGACACAGTACCTTGCACATCTACAGCTACTGGCTAAGTGTGCAGGGTCTCAAAGTCTCTCTGCCCTTTCCAACTGCCTTTTTTCATTCAATAATTCATTCAATTCATTGCATTGAAAGCGCGAAGACATGCAAAAGGAAAATAATTGGGGACGTCAGTCACCTGGGAGGTGGTATAACTTATCCAAAATGAGATAAGGATGGCAGGGTTTCCGCATTGGCAATTTGAAACAGGTAAAACTGCTGCATATGACCGCAGGTTAAAAGCATGGTGGTGATTTTACCGTAGCTTGTCAAAGCTATGTGCAGTAATAATTAGGGCTGGCTTTAGTTGAAAAATGTCAAATACTGGTACTAATAACTTGACTTTGATACCATTTACTTTTTGAGATACCAATTTTACTTTGTGTTTTTTTTTTTCCTGCACGCCTCGAGACAGCCAATCAGCAGCACTATGAGATCTCGGAGCAACAAGCAGGCAGTGTGCCGACGCTGATGAGACATATCCTTAGGAATTGAAACTTGCTATCGAATGACAAGACATTTTAGGATAACTCGTTGGTATGAAGGCAATTCGTTCAGTGCCAGTCATAATGGATCCTAATCAACATGTTATAAGGCCCAGGCTGGCATACAGTGACGCTCCCCTTAAAGCTAAAAGGCATCAAACATGAGGAAACTTGCATCAGTAAAGCATCATAAACCAGCTGGCATCCACTTCATATATAATAGTTCCAGGAGTGGCAGCTTGATGGTAAGTAATGCAGCATGTCAATCACTCCTTCAAGTAAATGTGTAGCAGTGTTTATGTTCTTCTTGTCTGTAGTCCTGGATACTTTCAGAAGCACTGAGTCACTACAGCAAATCATTGCCAGTTCTCAGTACTATACAGAGGTGGACTGCATAAGAAAATGTTGAGGTAACTTATCAATCAAATAATACCTTACCTTCATCAACTACAGTACAATTGAACGGCATTCAGCTGGCTGGCTCTGACTTAAATTGTTGCAAATTGAAAGGAAATGTTTGCATGAAAAGAGTCTGCATGCACAAGCGATCTCCTCCATCTACGCCAACAAAATGCAAAGGAGTTCTGGGGAAATGTATTGCTCTCATCCGCAACAAAACCAAAACAGGAAACCAACTATCTCTGCCACCATCACCGGGAAAAACATCTTGAAGAAACTGTGATATGCTGAAATATTCACTAGGGCTCACTGCTCGCTCAGCAGATAAGATAAAGATCGATGGCGGTGTGGGTGCCAGGCGCTGCATGAGCCTGGTGTGTGTGCGCACTTGTTTTGATTCATGCAGCAGTGGTCATTTTCTTGATTGTGGCGTTGGTGTTATGAATACGGTGATTTTACAGCTCCTAGACATGCCCTGTAAGTGATATCGTAGGTAGTGGTGCGTGTGCACTCGTGTCACTGGTGTTGTGGATTCACTGAGTGGCAGTCACCGTGGAGAAGACACATGCTATGTTGGCTGTAACAGGGGTCGCTCTCAATTATACCATCGCCGCTCTCAAGAGATTAAAATGAAAGGAACGGGAGGAGGAAAAATACTGGATATGAACGTTGACAGTTGTATTCTGAGTAACAGTGCAGCCGGCCAAAGGTCTTCAACTGCTGTCATGTTGTAACATCTTGAAGTGAAGTGGAAGGAAGACGTGGATGACAACATTGGAGTCAACAGTTTTGTTCTGCAAGCCTTGCAGGAAGCAGACTCTCGGACGTATGTCGCTGCTATGTCTCGCTTTGCATTCGTCATAAAATAAGTCCATATGGTGCACATGAATGCTATGTGGCAGGGCCTTGACCCGGAACATGACAGGCTTCAAAAGAGATTTAATAGCTGACGGTGAAGCTTCCACTGACCGATTTTCAAATGTTATAGTTTCAGAAAGGCTGTTTCATCTAATACGATGCCCTAATGCTTTTAGCCTTGATTTAGCGGGTCCTAACATCAAAATGTAAAACCAAATTCCGATGAAATATGGATAAATAAAAACTGCTCCGAGGCCAGTTTTGGTTTTGTTTCACTGCAGGTAAAATTAAGCTCATATCAAGTACAGTGAGGGAGGATGCAAATACGAAGAGGAAACACAGAGATGGTCTCCCGGGATGTGACATTTAAGAACGAGAGCTGTGTTAATGACTGTGTTCATCTTCTATTTCATGGTAAAAATGTATCATCAAATGTGTAAATTGCCAAATCCAGCGTGACAATTGTACTGAGAAAAGGCCACACGATATCCAGTGATACTTTGTTTCACGTCGTTTTCATACTGTGAGGAGGAGACAGTAGCAGTGGGCGAGAGCGTGAGCTGGTCATTGTTGGCCACTCCAGTTTGAGGGTCCACTTACAGTACGTTCTGATGGAGTATCATGACTTTCATATAGGCATCACAGTATTTCCATTGTGCTATTTTTGTGAGTCATTTTATCACAAAATTTGATTATCTAAGATTTATGGTTTGGGAGAGAAGGAATGGAATGCAACAAATATCTGTCTTTTTCAGATACTCTGGAGCACTTAGCGATGATGAATTAGTTCAAACAGGCTATTGAATGTTCTGATCGGGGGAAAAGAAGTTCAGCTTTTTAACTTCAAGCTTACCTTTTATAGAAAAATTCAATCAGTGATTGGGAGATTATCTATAGGGCTATTTATTATTACAGTGGCTTCTTTTAAATTTTGACTCATCTCCCTCCAAGCAAATTACAGGGCCACACCATAAAGATAATATTTTTCTGCGCCTTGTAAGTGACAGCAAATTAAAATTGTATAATTTTTAATTGGCAAGCAAGATGACTAATCGCAGTCATCATAAACAGCGATTACTAAATACAGAGCAGCATAACTTTTTATGCGGTGTTTCATTAAAACAAGTCTGCAGATGACACATTTTGCACGACATTCTAGATATGATGCATTAATCAATGATTTCCACATTCAGCCATAAATAATACTCTGATTAACATATCAGTCATGTTGACAGAGCAGACTGTGGAAATAGAAAATAGCCTGCTGAGCCGGGGATTGCTGATTGATTCCCTTGTGAGGCAGCAGGGCTGACTGTATGTAACTGATACACAAATCAACCTGCATGTACGCGTGTAATATATATACAGTATCTCTGCAATTTACATCTATTACCTGCCTAGAATTCCTATTTTCACCAGTCTATTTCAGATATGCTGAAGACAGCAAGATCTGTCAGTTTCTCAACACCAGGACCAAGAAACACCTGTTCACCAGCCAAAAAATGTACCTGAATTTTCCTTGAAGCAAGGTCCAACTAGCAAAACTGAAAAGAAATACATGCTGGTTTAATAATGTAGGTTTCATTAGACGGTCACAAATGACAGAAGTTACTCGTGATGGTATCAATTTGTCCTCAGTTTCGCAAAAGTAACAAGTTGTACGCTAGAAAGGAGTAGGAAAGGCGTTTTGCCATCACTATCATACAGACATGTTTCAGTGGTGGTGGTCTCAATTTTCTCATATCACTCCAGACAAGAAAGCGAATTGTATTTTTCTTTAATGTAAGAGCTGATTTTGACCTCACCTGTGACTCATCAGGTGAAATGGCACACGTCAGTCTTTCCCATTCACATCTAGCAGACGCTTTTGTCCAAAGTGACTTACAATAATTCATACATACATTCATCCACTGATGGCGGTGGCTGCCATGCGAGGAGCCGACCAGCACATCAGGAGCAGTTTGGGGTTCAGTATTTTGCCAAAGGACACTTCAACACGCAGACCAGGGGAAACGAACCAGCAACCGTCTGATAACAAGACACTGGCTCTATCCCTGAGTTACAGCCACCCACATTTGAAAAAAAGAAACAAAACGAACTTTACATACAACAATGCTTTTGAAACAATGTACACATTCCCTGGGCAAAATAAGAAAACTACTTTGCATTGAGTGTGCTTGAGTTAAGTTGTCTTCAGCAGGGATGTCAGTTTTGTGTTGACGTTGATACTCCAGTTTAAAGCCTCTGACGCTGTTACCGATAACACGCCAATATTATCACGCATCCCAAACTTTTTGATCATCCTGCACACTCAAAGCTGAACACAGCCACGGCTGATGCAGTTGACAGGCTACAGTAGATGCTGCAGCAACAACACCATCAAGACAAAGTTGTTAAGTGAGGCTGATGCAGTGGGCAGCAGTTGTTGGCCAGCTGCTCCTGGTGGGCTCCCAGTTGACAAGCTCCAGTTATACAAGTGTAATTCTATGTTTGAGCTATTCCACTGAGGTAAGGATGGGCAACATATTATATATATTATATTATATTATATTATATTATATTATATTAAATTATATTATATTATATTATATTATATTAAATTATATTATATTATTGAAGTGTGTTTAATAGAATAATTTGGTCTTTATTTCTTGGGCACACAGGGTCCATGAAATAATAATAATACATTTAACTAGATTAGAGTTTTGAAGTATCATTATATTACCTCGTGCCGTAATAATATGCAAAACTGCATCAGTATATAAATCATAAACTTATGAATACAGTAATTGGATACCACAGTTTGGGATATATAAATTACAGCTTCAACGTAACATTATATTACATCACATTATGACACAATTATAGGGTTACATAATATACATGGCGATCTAATGAGTGATATACTTTATACATATAAATTAGGTAATTAGGCAGCTCCGTGGAGAGGTGGTTAGTGGATGAATAGAGCACCACAAAGTCGGGCTGGGTTGGCTGGCACCATTGACTACTGATCTACAAGCAATTATCCTTTTCCAATTTTCTGACCATAATTCTCAGGTAAAAGATCTATCCACTAATTAGTCGGCGCTTCCAGTCAAAGGCGCATTACCGCAGGCAGCAGACAGAGACAGGGACAGGGAGTGGATCGATCAGACAGACACACAGACACACAGACAGACAGACAGACAACCACCAAACGACTTAACTTGTGTGTTAAAAGAGAATTCCTCTAAAGTCTCCTTTTAAAGACTTCAGACGGAGAAAGGAGTCAGTCCGACCCCTTGATGCAAGCAGAAGGTAGTAAAAAAAAAAAAAAAAAAACGATTAGCAGAAAAGGAAGCGAGGGGATGAGGAGGGAGAGGGCTGGAGCAGGACACACAAAAGGAGATGAAGAAAAAGGTAAAAATGCAGGAGAGGGAGGGTGCAGTCGGGAGGGAGACTGAGAAAGAGAAAATCACACTTCAGGACAGAGATAGAGAGCGAGCGAGAGGAAGGAGGTGAAAAAAAAAAGGGACAACAGCTACAAAGGACGAGGCAGCGATAGAAAGATCCAGAAAGAGGAGAGGAGCAGGGGGGGAACATTATATCAGATCTGAGTGGAGGAAGTCATTCAGTTAAATTTAGCCGTCGTTTAGAAAAAAAGCTCTTCATGCCCCCTAAACAGCTTCACACCAGCAGGCTACTGGATGCCACAAAAACGCCTGCTAAAATCGAAATTAGGAGAGGAGAGGAGGGGAGGCGAAAGAAAAGGGGCAGAAAGGCGAGGAGAGGAGCGGAGAAGAGAGGAGAGGAAAGAGAGGAAAGAGAGGAGAGAAGAGGAGCAGGCTTGCTATGTGACACCTCTTTCTGTTCACTGTCTTAGTCAGTGCAGTGACGTCAGCTTTTTAACAGCATTGGTGTCAAATCTGGCCTCCCTCCTGTTTCTAGCGCCAGGAAGACAGCCTGAAAGAGATTATTAGACAGTAAATGTGGATTTTTCTTCATGTATATTCATGAGACACTTTCCTGTTTGATCGCCGCAGACTGCAGTGCATCTCGCAGAGGGGTGGACACAATATCAAGCACACACGTGTAACTTTGCACCAACAGTATGATGCCTAAACGTCCCGTCCCTCCTTCAGATAGCATGTTTTCCCTGCATGCTCGCCGCTCTGCACTCCCGCCTACATCAGAAAAATGGCATCAACATCAAAAGCAACAAACTGGAAATGATGGCAAAGCATTTTGAACAACAATTTATGATGAATACAAGAAGCATTTGACGGTCAGATCCTAACAATGTAGGCAACTGGTGAAACTTCACTGAAAGCCTCACAGTATCACCCGCTCAATGCCACTTCCTCCGTGTTCCTCGATTATTTGTGCAGGCAAATGGAAAGTGGGGGAAAGGAGCGGCGTGATATTTTTCACTACCTGAATCAAACAGGACAAAATGCATGAAACTCGTGCTTGATTTTTTTGGGAGATTGTTAATAAAAAAAAAAAACTAAAAAGGGCTCCACAGATATCCGAAGAGGCACCTGTCTCCACACGGAGCCTTTTTACAGGAGAACAACAGAAACATAACCACCATAGGAAGCACATTAAGTTCTTAATCATTCACTTTTAACTGCAGACGGAGGTGCATCAGGTTCATAATGAAATATTAATTTGAATGCCGGGAAAATTGTGAGCTTTACGGCTCATGATGCACAACATTAAGTACATTAAAGCCGAATGTGCAAAGACAAGGGAAAACAGTGTGAGTTTTTCCATCTAGATGCTATTTTATAACCTTTATAACGCTTCTTCATGACTGGCACACCGGAACTATACAGTTTGTCTATTCGCATTCTAAACCCAGTCAGATTACGTTTTCGTCACGTCATGTGTTTGCCTGCCTTGTCCGTTTCTACATTTAAATTTTCTTACACGTTTATAAAGGGCAAATACATTTTTTAATACAACTACAACCTCCCTGCTGGACTTTACCTTCTCACTCTGTTTGGAAAGGACTTAACTCTTCAAGCCGATTTGCATTTATTCATTTGATTTTCAAATAGAACTTTTGCAAAATTGCAATCACTGCCACAATTGTACAAGCAGCAGGATCTTGAAACCAGAGACCAGGCTTCCCAATCAAACAAAAACGCCAAAATTGTGGTTTAATTTGAATGTTAGAAACACCTTTGACTTTCTTGCAGATACATGCATGAATGGCGTTCCCTTATTATACTGATAAGAAATGTAACTCAGGTTTAAATACGTTATTGGTACGCTATGAAGATAATGTAATCAGGATACAAAACAAGTATGTAAGTAACTGTATCTGGTAAAGTTTCAGAATGTAAATCTAATTATATCACAGAGAAATTCAAAGGGGATTACAATTAGGATTACAAATTGAAAATAATAAAGAATGGTATACTAATCATACACATGTGCACACATGACAACACAAATGTCACACAACATCAGTCTGGTGATTTTTCTTTTCTCTCGTCTTTATTTGCAAGCATTTGGTCATGAGGTAATCCCAAATGATCTTACTTTAATATCCTGATACATGGATTGTGTTACTTTTCTTAACAGGCAGTTAGTAACTGTATCTGATTACATTTTTAAAGTAACCCTCCCAACCCTTGTTATTGGTCCAAATACAAAGTGTTATTTCTGGAAATCCTATTCTATATTCAGTCACATTTCATTTGAGGACTAGAAAATCCAGCATTCAACAAATGTTCCATTCTTTATGACTGGAGAGACTGGTGCATTATGGGCTGTTTGCTGGTTGTTTGTTGCCATAATGCTGCGAGGCTAGCGGGTAACATCAAGTCCATTTACAGCGAGTCTCTTAGAAGTCCTCGGTCCTCCCAGTTTAACCAGAGGGGGTGTTAAACTGTTAAATAGCTAATGAACATATTTTGAAAAAAATAGAGTCTGAAGTGTTGACGGCTGCGATTGACCTCGTCTTCATTACAGATTGAAAAAAAGGCGACGCTCAGCTTTGATCCCTCACATGTCGGGTCTTAATGTACGATCTCACTGCTGGTGTTCTTATTAAGCCGTGTGTGTTGGTATCTTATCATCATCCTTATTCAAACTCTGTCTTCACGTGGCAGCCTGTTCCTGCATGGGTGTCAGTGCGTCCTGGGCACATAACTGTGCTGTAAGCTGCTTTGGCACTTGCAGTATGCAGCGCCATACTGCTGCAGCTAAAGCTAAGTCTCGGAGAGATAATGGCTTATTGTCTGCTTCCCCTCAACCATCAACAGATTAGAGGCATGTAGACACGCAGGCTCTCCCTCTCCCTTTTCTCTTTATTTCTCTCCTTCTCCTCCCCTGTCTTCTTCTCCTCGCCTCCCTCCCTCTCTTTACACTCCTCTTATCTCATTTCTCTTCTCCATAAGCCGTCTCACTCTCTCTCTCTCTCTCTGTGTCCTTTCACACCCCACCCAGCACCCCGTATCATTTTTAAACATGTTCTCTCTATTTTCAGACATCATCTTCTTTTCTCCTCACTGCCAGAAAAAACACAAGAAAAACTGCAGCGTCAGCCCAGGCCGCCCCACCACCACCATCACCACCGCCGCCGCCACTACATGCTCACCCCCACCTCCCCGCGTCTCTCTTTTCTGTGGTACCGTCCGGAGAGCTGTTTATAATACCAACAGTGGCTGTGATGTGGGCCATCTGACATTTAGACAAACGATCTACGGAAGCGGCCCAGGAAATACTGAGAGGAGAATATGTGAGAAGAGAGGCATGAGGAAACGAAACGGCAGACAGAAAACAAGAAAGAGGGGTAACCGATAGCGAGGCAGAGGTGCAGAATTGTGAAAAGGGTGGAGGAGGAGACAGTCAGAGAGACTGAGAGGAATATTGGCAGAGAGGCAAGAGAGCAGCACAGGAAGAGGATAAAATTGAGCGAGAAGATAAAAGGCTGCTGGGGAGAGAGGGGGAGTGCCGGCGAGCACAAGTGGAGAATGAAGAGACGGAGGAGAAGAAGAAGAAGAAGTAGATAGAGGGCAGATGAGACTGTGACAGGAGAGTTATTTCAGTGGTCATATAGACATCTCAATGAAAATGCCAACAACCTAATCAAAGGACTCGAAAGGGCAGAGAGAGAGAGAGAGAGAGAGAGAGAGAGAAGCACTGACAAAAGCGGGGAGGGGGAATGGTGGAGAAAGTTGATGAGCAAGTGGAAGGACAAAAAAGGACGGAGGGAGGGAAGGATGGAGTGACATGGAGGAAGAGGAGGAGGAGGAACAAGAGAAAAGCAAAGAGGGGAGAGAAGGAAGAAGGAGCAGGGGTATGATATATAACAAAAAAAGAGGAATCAGAGTCAGGGATGAAAAGACGAGAAAAGACATGAGGCGAGAGAAAAAGGGCAGAGGGATGAAAGTGGAGGAAGGAGAGGGAAAGAAAAGAGGGTTGAGGGAGGAAGACGAGAGAGTCGCTTTGCTTTTCTGACATTCAAGAAGCGCTACTTGAGACTCCTCGTAGAAGCAGCTCATTGTCTAACGTGTTGAAGATGTGCTGAAGGGACCTGATGCCGTTCTCTCCCGCGAAATGTGGCAGAATCAGAGCAAATTTAAGTCGGGGAACATTGATACGAAAAAAAACCCAAGAACTTTAACTAGACTGAAGAAACAAAGTCAGAGTATCACAATTGCTTGTGTTTTTTCCGAGCAGGACTTAGGACAGAGGCGGCAGAAGGACGGAGAAGCTGTGTTATTTAGCCGTCATTTGTCAGACAGAAGTAAGCGATTGCCGTTGTTCGGATTTAATGGCCTGTAAAGGACACTGCAACATCAATTTTCATACAGCTGTGTGCGTTTGAGAGCAAAAGAGAGTGAACGTGTGAGAGAGAGTGAGTGTGTGTGTGTGTGTGTGTGTGTGTGTAGTGCAGAGTGTGTAGCTTATATTGCTACAGCTGGAGACAGTCTTGGAGCCTTTTTACTACCTTTCCTTTATTATTTCCTTATCACACTGCTTAAGGCCTTCCCTCCCTCCTCCTCCTTCTCCTCATCCTCCTCACTCACTCCTCCCTTACCACTCCTCTCCATTTTTTCTTCCATCCGTCTCCCTGCCTCTCCCTCTCCGTTATTGCTCAGTTTAACTTAGAGATATCAGTATGGCATGAAAACCTCAGAGCTATGGTTTTAAATTGTTTGACTCTCTCTCTCTCTCTCTCTCTCTCTCTCTTTTTTAAAACCTCATTTGATGAACTGTTTAAAATGTTTCTATTGCCCCTATGTTATTTAATTTAGTTTAATGTGGATCAATTTGATTTGATTTACTTTGATTTGATCCAACTGAATTTCTGTGAGTAAAAATCCCACTATTTACCCCAAGGATGGCACAAGGAAGCATTGGTAATAAAGCACATTGTGGTATTTAATGGAAACAAATAAAAACCTAAATTTAACAAGAAACAATTTAACAGCCATTATGTGCTCAGTACGTTTCTTGGCCTTTGGACCCTGGAAACTCATTCCAAACCCTTTGTTTGTGGAGTTTAAACACAATTAAGAGGCCTCGCTCTTCAGTTATCTCGCCATCTGCTCCCTCTCTTCTCTCCTCCTTTCCTCACCTGCTCTGCCACTACGAAGCAACCTTGTAAAAAAGCCTTCAACAAATCAGCATTGCCTCAGTCAGTCACTTAGCCAGCCTGTAACATAACCAATCAGCCAGCAAGTCAATCAATCAACTTAACAACCAGACCATCATTTAGTCTGTAAATCAAAGTGACAGTGAGTCAGTCAGTCAGTCAGTCAGTCAGCAAGCCTGCTGGCCAGTTTCTCACCTCCTCCCTCCCTCCCTCCTCTCCCACTGTCTTCCCTGTAGGTCTGTGCTGCAGTGGCACATAGTGAGCCACGGGACCTTTTCAGCAGCGCTCCTGTGATGTTAGTTTCCACAAGCTAACATCTATTAACACCCTCCCGGTTTCTCCTCTCCCTCTTTTCCAATCTGTTTTTTTTTTTCAGGCTGCCCCCCCCCGGTCTCCCTCGCTTTGTGTACCACGGGATCATTTTTTGCCGTGTCCTTACGATGTAGGTTCAACACTGCTAGCGACCATTACCGATCATTAAAAATAGATGGAATAAGAACGATGCTACTGGAGCAACGATAGCCTGTGGCTGATGCATTTATACCCAGACATACTCACAAAAACACACGCGCACGCACACACAGTTCAAAATGCATAAACACAGATTTACACACAAACATGCCAGCTGTTAATGTGGACACACACAGAAGTCTACCAAATACGCAGGCGAGAGAGCACACGCACACATACAAACACACACACACACACACACACAAAGGGTTGCAACAATAACCATCGCCTCACTGACAGCCACATGCTTTGTATGTTTGTACTCCATGCTGTGTTGGTGCTCATGTGCATGCACAGATGCACAGCCTTCATGGAAACAAGCGGCTTAAAATGTCTTTAAATGGACAAACTCATACAAGCAAATACGCCCACTCCTGCAGATGTGTGTAAACAAGCGAACACTAATAGACATCCATAAACACATTTAAAACCAACACATTCACTTTCAAGTTGCAACACTACATTAATATGACACACAGCTTGTACAGCTTTCGCATGGTTGCACTCAGAAAAGTTGTGTGCACACACATGATGCCTACAAAAAGTGGCGCACACACACACACACACACACACTTTTAGCTTACGCATGGACATTTACACGTAAAAGGGCACCCAAGCACAAAATAATCCCCTCACTACTTCCCCCCTAAAACACACACACACACACAAACACACACACACAAACACACACACAAACAAACACACACACACACACACACACAGATCTAACCCTAAGCATTTTTCTCTTGAAGGCCAAGACAAACACCGACACTCGCAGACTGTTTATTCTTTAAAACGATTCATCATCTGCCGACTTTTCAACTTTTTACAGATACAGCACAACAACAATCACACTTTGGAGAGCAGTGAACCCGTTAATGTGAGTGACAGCTGCATTAAAACACTGGACCGCTCAGCAGATAAGTGGAGTACACATAATTTGACTAAAAAGACAGGGAAAGATGGAGGGAGATGGGAGGTAGTAGAGAACAGAGACAGAGACACTAATAAACAATCTGAACCCTTTGCCAACCGGGAGAGTAATTATTACTGTGGCTCTATGTATTTCTTTCTGTGTGTCTCACTGTCTCGCTCTCTCCCTTAAAATCACATTAATGGATGAAAGTAGCTTCTGCTGCTGCTGACTCGTCGCTTTGAAATGGAAATGTAACTCATTGGCTCCATATGTAGAGCGCGCATACACACACACACACACACACACACAGTACACCACACACACGCACACACACATAGCGTAGGTGTGCCGCAACACTGGTAGCAAACGCAAACACACACACACACACACACACAAACGCACACACACACAGTATGCCCTTAAACCATGGAACTAAGTGAGAAAAACTGAAATAACACTAATGTAACATTAACAGACACATTAGCCTGCTTAATGCTAGCCCGCTAGCCAGCCATTAGCCTACAGCTTATAGAAAATGTCATGCTAACAGAGAGGCGAAGCGGAAATAATATAATAGCAAAAAGTGCCATACTTCAGCCATTACATTGAGTGGACAGCAGCACCAGACCAGAGGATACACAGGTTTAAAGCTGTAGGGTGCAACAGCAGATGGACACAAAAAATTAATAAATCTCCATACTATTTTAAGTATCCTTGAGCAAAACACTGGATCCCTACCAGCTCCTACCAGCTGACCCTGCACTCTCTTCAAGAAGTGATTTTCCCTACCTGGATCGGTAATTACCATATTACTTTTATCTGTGTTATTTTAGGCTGCTAGCCCTGGGATACACCATAATAAGGAACAGTTTTTAGATTCAGACCGACAATGGCACCGCCGTTAAAATGAAAACGCAACGTCCTCATTCATTTCGGTGAGACCTACTCTGTCTGCTGCTGACGCAGTGAGGCCACCGCTGCAAAGGGCTCCAACGCAAGAGAGAGAAAAGTGGGGTGGTCCAGAAAGAAAGTTGCTGATGTATCCTAAAGTTCATTTGAATATGATTCATTTAGTTAGCTGAGAAAAATGAAAACAAAGGAAACTTCTCAAGGATTTGAAATGAAACAACGGAAATCAGCAAAGTGATTCCTATATATATTCCACCTTGATTGTAAAACCTTTCCTCAAAGCCTTCCTATTTGTGATAAGGCTTCAGAGCCCCTCCTGTATGAAAACCTGCATATTGCATGAATAAATATTTTTTCATACAGTTAAACTAAGCACTATACCAATACCCACGATTCAATGGAGGCAAACACATAAAAGTGATTTTTTTTTTTGGAAAGCTACTCAATTGAAATTGGTACATCATAGATTTTATTCTAAATATACGGTCATTCTGAATTTCATGGTAACAACACATTTCAAGCAAGTTGGGACACAGCAACAAAAAACAGGGATTGTTTTTAAATGCTCCAAAAACACCTGTTTATAAAATCCCACAGGTAGACAAGCTCACTGGTAACAGATGATAGTGTAATATTTTGTGAATTGCGTCATAGGTGACAGTCAATGTAATGCTTTTGAATTTGCCTGCCAAATAGGTAAATCCCGCCAATCAGGTTTGCTGAAGAATGTATAATGAAAAAATGCACTGAATATTACTGCATTTACACTGGGAAGTGCTCAGAGGTGCAGCGGGTGATGTTTGTCACCAGAAATTTGAATAAAAAAGACCAGACATCAATTTTAGGCAAACATGAAACAGTCAGTGTGCAGCAACCTGCTACACTGCCTCCCAGAATGCATTGCACAGCACAGCCAACAAACTGTTAAAGCGGTGGAAACGATATCCTTCACTGAAATTGGTTAAAAATGTACCACGGCTGTTGATGTTGTGAATGATTTGTCAAATTAAATTTGGTATTGGTTTTTCATGGATATCTTGTAGCCACACGGACTGATCTTTCATTATGAACTATGGTTGAGAGGTTCATTTCATGCTTATTTTTAGAGCCGGCTGGCTGAGTAATCCTGTGTTATGAAATAACCCTCAGCTCCCACCACAGCGAGGCGTCTGCACCACAAGGTGCAGAAAAAACAGCAACAAGCTACTGTGCCAAAGTGGCTGCATTAAAACAATCTCCTCACCAACTAAAATCAAAGTTTTAACCTGAGATACAAATTAGAATTATTTATCGCCTGTAAGAGCACGTGGAGTTTTAACAGCATACAGTAGGTAATTTAGATGCTGGATGTATGCAGACAATGCTAACAGTTAAAAAGACGAAAATGGCACTCTCTATTAGTTGGATTTCAGATAAAACATTAACACGATGGTTCAGAAAAAGAGCCTGACAAATGAAGTCAGTGTGACATTTACTCACGCATACTAATGGGTGTTAAAACACAATCGGTCCAGCTATGCAACAGCACTTTTATGACGTCCATAACTTCAAGCTCTGTCGCGCTATTCCATATGATATACACATGCTCTTTTAATTCACTTTTTTTTCACACTGTCCTCTCTGATTTCAAATGACGGATAGGTGTAAGATTGTGCTGCGTGTGGTACAGTATTTACTAGCGAGCATGAAATATTCGAGCCCGCTCATTAATTTTCGTCAGATTTTAGGACCCTCTTTGGCCGCGCCTTTAGGTCAGCTTGGTGGATTTCCCACTGTATCTGTGCCATAAATCCAAGGTGGACAGGGTTATGATGTCATTACTTAATGCCAGACATTACTAGCCGAGCAGTGCAAGATGGAAAAGTCATTCCTGATTAATCGCATCTGCCGGGGAATACATTTTCATTTTCTCTTTCACTTTGTCCCCGAGTGCATAGCTCTTCTTCTCTGTCGCAGTGTCTCTTTAACACACTCGCTCTGATCTCTGCCCCATCTCTCTCTCTCTCTCTCTCTCTCTCTCTCTCTCTCTCTCTCTCTCTCTCTCTCTCTCTCTTTCTCTCTGTCTTCACACACATTCTCCTCTGCTCTCTGTCTCTCTCGCTGCCCTCTCCCCCTGCATTACTCCACTGTATGTAGGCCATGGCTCTTTTATAAACTTCTGTCATTTGAACGCCATAAAGCTAGATTACTCACACATTTTCAAAACAGCACGGACTGCAAGGGAAAGCCCTTTTTTTTCCTCCAACGTCACAAGCACAGTGACCCGTGTGGACTTAACATGTACTCTGTGATTGCTAACTGATTGTGAACTGTATTGATTGAGACAAACAGTGGCAACCGTTTCACTCACAAACACCAATATATACGTATTTGAATTTCAATGTGAAAATGGAAAAAAAAACAATGGCACATTGCTTCCAGTTTTCATTAGAGCTCTCAGTCTAGTTCTACTCTCTCTTACACTCACACACACACATTCACACGCTACTTCTTTGCTCTCCATTGAACTGTGTACTGTGCAGCAGTTAACTGTATTGAAGTGTGTGTGTGTGTGCGTGTTCTCTGGTCTCACTGGACAACTAGGAGAACCCCTCAAGTACCTGAAAAATTATCAGAGCTCAATGAGATGTCTCGCTCTTTCCATCACAGGTGCACGTGCACGTGCACACACACACACACGTGTCCCCAGCTCTTTTCAGAAGGCCCAGATTTGTTTGAACTGTGTGTGGTCTTTGGTGTGACTGAGGGGATTCAATTACTATACAAGCCCCTGTAAACTGAACACAGTGTGTGTGTGTGTGTGTGTGTGTGTGTGTGTGTGTGTGTGTGTGTGTGTGTGTGTGTGTGTGTGTGTGTGTGTGTGTGTCTGTGTGTCTGTGTCTGTGTCTGTGTCTGTGTGTCTGTAGGTCTGTCTGTATGTGTATGTGCCTTTTAGTCTGTCTCACCCACGTAAAGGTGAAAGTTACAAGTGCTCCCAGGCTTCTCATACACAGGAAGCAGAACATTATCAACACTCACACACACACACACACACACACACACTCATACACAGGGAACCCCGCACAAACATGCACACGGACACAACACATCCTCACTGGAGTTAAAGTAAGTTGTGTATCATTGACACACCGGCACAAGTGCAGAGACAAACACAAATATGGGCAAGGCTTCCACACACATGTTGCTTCAGCCTGCAGTACTCGAGGGAATCGCGACTCATCGTAGCATCTGGTGAGTAACAGTATCCATACCAGTCAGAGCCTGTTCGCTATTCCGTTTCAAAATCCCAGGTAAACTCCAGATCAGTTAATCCAGCAAAATCTTTAAGTCCCCCTAATTAGCATTTCTAAGTAGTACATAATGCAACATAATAGAGAAATAATAATATATGTTTCAACAGTTATAATATCTTTTACAAAGCTATATTACACTCTTGCTAATCATCATCTGCTCACGTAGTATTCTCAGGTGCCAACACTGTGTTACAACCCATGTAGTAAATGTTTATATATACATGTCTAATAAGGGGACTTAAAGTAAAAGCAACAACTTTCCCACCCCCTAGACAACTTGGTTTCCATTTTCCTAACAACAACATAGAACAAAACGTTAGTTTGTTCATTCTTTTAATCAATAACAAAGATGTGGAAGCAGACAGAACCAGTGCCAGCCAGCTAGCCGGACTGGAGCGAGGTCAGAGGGGGACCAGTCCTAACACTGATGGTGTCATTATTCCAGAGTCATGACATTGTGCAGTCAACATAATGCTTCACAACGTTAAAGCAAAAAAATTGACTAGTGCCAGTAGTGTGTTCTCTTCTTCTAAATTCTTCTTAAACATATGTTGTAAATATCATTAAAAAAATCTACTTATTTACTAAGTGGCAACAGACAACTTTCACACCCCCTAGTGTTTAGAAGTGGTGTAATTGTTGATGAGGTTTTCCACAAAGTCCCAAATAACAACTCCATGATGATATGTCAACTTGTCAATGGCCAGTTTAAAAGTTTACTATTCTTCTATAATATATGTGATAGATATTAGATAGGCATCTATTGCAATCTTCTTGGCTGATTCTGATTTCTGATAGTCTGACTGACCTGCCAATTCTGATTTTGTCTTATTCAGAACTTTTCTCTCTCAGAACTGTAATTGATAGGAATACAGAAACATTTGCAATTTAAATGACATTTTAATTATCCCTCCCTTCAAAACTGCTCCGGGTTACAGAACCTTCTCTTACTCAAACAAGTCCCACAGTGAATATATATATACTGCAATATATCCTACTTCATCTAACATGTTGTAAGCTATTATACAGTGCATCTCTAGTAAGCGGTCATACATATAATCACACAACATACGCACAAAAAGCCACTTATTTAACAATTGATATAGTTTTCCACTGCAACCCAAGGTCCTCTACAGGGAATGGAAGTTATGTCCGCAGAAGATGCAACATAGAGAACCATTCACTACAGAAGGCCACGCTGTAAGGTTGCTGGGCAAAGCATGCTGAAAGAATATTTACCACATCCAGTATACCGCATATTACCAAGGACAAGAATGAGCATCTATGCTCAAAATACACAAACTTTTTAATCAGTGTCTGAATTACAAAGTCATTTATTTCTCTCACATTTTATCCTTTCGCGAATTCTCGCAAGTTTCACACACAGGTTTCACACTTCTGCTATACGTCCATGTCCCTCCGTTCTGTGCACCTACAGTGAATATGTATTGGGCAGCTGAGAGCTGTTTTAATTAGCTCCCTTCACATCCACAGGAACGGTGTGTGTGCATGCATGTCTGTGTGTGTGTGTGTGTGTGTGTGTGTGTGTGTGTGTGTGTGTGTGTGTGTGTGCGTGCGTGTGTGTGTGTGTGTGTGACAGTGATCGAGTTTGTCCATTTCCCGTGTGTGATATTAGTATGCCAAGCAGGAGGGACAGACAGCTAGTTCCAATATCTTGTTGTTTGGCATTGATTCAATGTCAGCTAATTGTCACCACGTGCATGTTCTTTTGTGTGTGTGTGTGTGTACGCGAGGGTGGTTGTGTGTGTGTGTCTGTGTGTACGTGAGGGTGTACGTGAGGGTGTGTGAGCGCATGCGTTCATGTCTTAATGTCCTCATAAGGACAAAAACATTAAAAGAGTGTCAGAAACAGACATTTCATCAGGCCTCACT
>JARJLU010011927.1:0-11567 GCA_030272975.1 Sparidentex hasta
ACTTCCTGTCCAAAATATCCAGCCTCCGTCTCCACAAAAACAGCTGGAGATTTCCTGACTTCCAGTCAGAAATATCAAACTTTTGTCACCTTAAAAAATGTCTGGAAATATCTTGACTTCAAGATAAAAATATTGCTTTTTTGATGTCTCAAATTCCTGTCGAAAATATCCAGCATTTGTCGGCACAAAATACCTCTGAAAGTGTCCTGACTTCCCATCATAATATCTGTAATAAGTCGCCAAAACATGTCTGGCAATCTTTCCACTGTGTTGTTAATAAAAACACCCGGTTTTGTCCCCCCAACATGGCTGGAAATGTCCTGACATGCTGCAAAATCATCCAGCTTTTGTCACCACAAACAAGTCTGGAAATTGTCTCAAGGTCTTGTTATAAACATCAGGACTTGTTGTCCCATCAAAAAATATATCTCTTTCCTGTCGCCACCAACATGTCTGGCAATAGTCCCAAGGTTTTGTTAAAAACACCTGGTTTTGTCGCCCCAACACGGCTGCAGAAATCCCAACTTCCTGTCAGAAACATCCAGCTTTTGTCACGACTAAACTGGCTGGAGATTTCTCACCATCAAGTTAGTTTCATACCAATACATCCTTTGTTTTATTTCATTTTCAAGGTGCTACATTACCCTGTGGGCGTCGTGTCACTTCAGGCTTCATCAGTTTAACTTCTCTGTGATCGTCGTTCAAAGCCGTATCAGAGATTAACGTTCACTGCTGATCTTCCGTCAGTCACGACAGCTGAATGTCACATTAAAGGCCTCATGCACCGCGTTACGTGACAAAGTGTGTAAGAAAAGACATCCTGAAAGACATCGCGGTCGTATCGGATGTAGAAAAAAGTCTCGAACATCAATGTAAATCTTCACTAGATGTTTATGAAACTGATCCCTGTTGAGGGTGAAAACTGTTTACCACGGATAGTAACTACACACAAACACACACACAAACACACACTGTTGTCTGCTGCTGTATAAACCACACAGTGCTGTCTGTCTGCTCTGCTATAAACTGATGTAAATCTGCTCCTAAACGAAGGAGAACTGAACACATCTGAGACATCTGGATGGTTCAGAAGCCGCTGTGATCACGCTGTTGTTCGTACCGCTTGAAACAAACTGCAATAAATCTCTGAACACAGCTTCCCTCTGCGCTTCTGTCTGTTCTAGTCTCCGTCTGTTTATCTGTTATTCAGCGTAACGCCCTTTTAAAACGGAGCTGCGCCGACGCTGGTGGGCTTCTGTTCCTCTTTATTAAAATATGAAGCTGCTCTCCTCCCTGTAATCCCTGCTAATTGTATTTCCCCCGTTTAATGTATTCATTAAGTCCCTTTAATAATGCTGTTATGTAAATTCATCCCGCAATGAAAAGCAGAATTAATTTGTAGAAATTCCCCCGTCTGCTGAAAAAAAAAACATGTAGTTGGTTTATGTCTGGCTTTTACTGGAGAGAGACATTAGTTTTTTTAAACCATAAATAGATTAAAAACAAGTTTAATTAGCAGTTTACTGGTGCAGAACCTTCTGGAGGAATAAACACCTGGAGTCACATCAGATTTGTGAGGAGAGCTCAGAGATTACTTTGAAAGTTTTGGGATTAAAAAGTGGATTATCTTCACTCCTATTAATCAACCCGACTGCAGCAGCAATAACAAACAATTACCACTTTCGTAAGCGCTTGTTTATTGTAAAACTCTGAAGTAATTAATGATCATAGATGAACTGCAATGTATTTATTAACATTTACAAAGCAAAGATATGAGGAACTGATGTTTATAATCCTTACAATTGTTTAATAAATGGTTTATAAAGTTAAATTAACTTAAATTTAAGATTTATTAATGATAGTTATTATAAAGTCTTCCAATTTGTTGATGTTTTTTTCCATTTCTTTGCCATTAAACTGACTTAATGTCATTGAGAAGAGTATAAACAAAGGTTGAAGGATGAAAATTGAGTCTAAACATCATGAACTGGTCTCTGTGAGGATGTTTTTGCTGCTGAAGAAGCAGAATAATCTCTCAGTGTCGTGGGTCTTTGTAATCCGACCACTAGATGGCAGCGTGTGACAGAGTTTCGATGCTCTGGAGGAATAAACTCTCTTCTTCTGGCAGCCTGTGACTTCTTGTTCCTGTCAGTGATGAATGAGCAGACTGAGGTCGCCACACAGCCGCTGAGAGAGACGGAAAATGAAGGAAACAGTTTGTCCTCACACATTTTTTGAGCTGCAGCTTCAGGTGGGCGGGGCTTCAACGTGCCAGTCAGGTACGTCTGCGGACTAATTGGCGTTTCAAACACTTCCTCTGTGATTGTGTAACAATCCTTTCTGGTCTCATTATTGTCAAGAGAACTCCACCTCGCTGGCGTCCGAGCAGGGAAAACAAACCATAAAGAGTTTTTTCAAAGGCTTCGTGAAACTGAGCTGAAGTCAGACTGGATCTCCTAATGAGTGGTTCACTTGTCATTTATGGGTAAACTGGCAACATTCACATTGTTTTGCTTGTTTAAAAATGTCACAGTGACTCAGTGTAAACTGAATTTGGTGTATTACCAGGCAGTCTGAGGTTTTTACAAAGAGAGAGCGACTGTAGATGTTTCACTTGAAGTCGCCCTCCTGTCGAAACTGTGTTCTTCCATCTTTGTGGCAACAGTTTATGTTTCCCCTGTTTCAACATGACAAAGCTCCCGTGCACAAAGCCAACGCCGTGAAGAAATGTATTTTTTTTTTTTCCCAATTTGGTGGTGAAAAACTTGGACTTGTCACGCCGGAGCTGATAAGTTGGACCCGAATGCAGGAGATGGCTGGCAGGAAGTGCAACGGGATGAAGTTTCATTTAGGGGGGAAACACAACAAATGACTCAACAAAGACTAAAGACTGGATGTAAATACAAACTAAACCAGCGGGCGGATGAGGGACTGGGCTAACTTTAATGCCCAACTTAAGTGTTGACCTTTGCAAATGCCATCTCGTCCTCACTGCACGAAAATGGCTATATAAGTCACCTCGAGCAGCCATGGAAGTTATGATGAGTGCAAAGGAGGAAGTCTGAGTTTAAATCTAATATAAAGAGGAACAAAGTCTGCAGGTTGAGTCTGCTTGACTGGATGAATCAGTCAAACAAACACTTTCACTCAAGAGACTGAGTTATTTTAACTTAATGCTGTAGGTACCGCAGCTGTATGTTGTTTTGGGAGTCACTGGCAATTAACTGATTCAGACGTTCAGGTCTGAGGACATATTGCTAATGCTCCTGTAGTTGTAAAGCCAGAAACCAGAGGATTGGAGGCTGTTAATTAATGCCTATGGATTTGAGAACGATCACATATGAGCGTCAACATAGTTTCGGCCATGTGGTGTCTTACTTATACAAAAACTGTGACTGCGCAGCCTTGATGAAGAATTTGAAGGTCTCGGGAGTTTAGAAATATCCCTCAGTATTGCAACATAATCTTAAAGCACAGTAGTTGAGTAACTGGTGATTTTACAGCTCTGCTCTTTGTGAACCGCTCACTGAGGTTCTGTGTGAGTTGGTGGGCGAGCCGAGCTGCACTGAGGCCTCTCTGTAGGAGAGAGAGCGACTCCAGGCCTGTCTCCTTTCCAGACCAAACACACATCCATCTCCGTCTCCCGGGCTGCCGGTGACCTCTGCTATCTGGCGTCGACTTAACCTTCACTCTGGCGTCCGTAAACAGCCTGGCTCGTCGCTGAAGGCCACCCAGCCTCTGTGGTCACTCGCAGGAATCAGTATTAGTGGGAGATGATGATGAACAGCCTCAGAAACGCGCCTCACAGTCCATACAGTCCATACAGAAGTTTTTTAAGGGGGTAATAAAACTTGCTCTGCTTGAGCTGCATGGACAGAAGAGATACTAACTGGGATTTTCTCAAACTGCTGCAGCCAGAGAGACTCCTGTGGTCTCCGTCCATGTGAAAATATCACATTTACTATTTATTTTCACATGTGAAAATTTACAAAAACACATACATCTCACATGATTTCAAGTCTTCTCTGTTTTGTTGACATATCTGGAAATGTGTGTCTTCACATGTGAATTGCACATTTGCACACAGTTTCACATGTGCATCAACATTTCCACGTTTTCATGTGTCTTCTGTTTTCTTTACATGTGTGGAAGTTTATATTCACATGTCAAAATTTGCAAAAATGTGCAATTCACATGTGAAGACTTACATTTCACATGATTCAGAGTCTTCTCTGTTTTGTTTTCATATCTGGAAATGCATCTCTTCTCATGTGAATTGCACATTGTGGATCAAAATGTACACATTTCTTCATGTGTTTTCAGTTTTGTTTCTACAAAAACTGTGCAGTTCACATGTGAAGACAAATTTCGCATTATTTCATATTTTTGTTTCCACATGTCGAACTGTATATCTACATGTAAGAATGTGAGAAAATGTGCAATTCACAGGTGAAGACATTCATTTAAAATCATTTCACATGTTCTCTGTTTTGTTTCCACATGTGGACATTTTGATACACATGGAAATGTGCAAGATTGTGCAAACACATGTGAACAAGTGTTTCCGGAGATGTACTTATCTAACTGTTGTTCTGGCACCTGGACTGGAAAAATAAGAGAGAGGTAGAAGAAGAAGTCATACCAACATCTCAGTTGTTTTTAAAATGAAAATTGTCATTATTTAGATTATTTTCAGACCAATACTGCACCGCTAACCATGAATGCAACAAGTCAGCAAACTAAAAACTGTTAACTTCCCACTAAAACTATCTTCTATACTGGATGAGAGAACGACGGAGTGATTTCAGACACATTTGATTGATTTAACTTTGTTGTCCTCAATCCGCAAGAGGATCCAAAACATTATTTTTTGATGACACTTGAATAAGTTTAAGTTTAAGTGGGGCAAGAAAACATCACCACTGACTGAGTGTGACAGGCCGAGACAGCTGTCAATCAACGCAAACTTGTTTTAAAAAGCCGAACGTGTCACCCCGACACTCATGAGAAATTCAGCCACCAACTTCAAAAATCTGGGGAGTTTCTGGAGCTTACGTAACTGAATATTTCTGCATTTTATGTCTGCGTCACCTCATGTGTCCCAGACAGAGCTGCTGCCTCTGAGCCAGATATATAAGAGGAATATATACGAGGCTCGCTGCTTCCCGTTCTGCCTTTAATCCTCATCAATACCCACGAATAAAAAAAAAGCCTCCCTCTGTTTATCATGAGTCACGGCGACTGCAACATGTTTACGTCGAACTCTCCTGCCTGCAAATCCTCTTAATGAAACATCCTGAACCTCTGGAGTAATAATGAGTCACCAAAGCCAGTTTTCAATTTAAATGCAGATGATGTTTTCAGGTGACTGGAGGCCAGGCGTTTGGCCGGCTGTTCAGGTTCGCAGTTTAGTGCTGGGAGATGGAGGGAGGTGGAGGGAGGGAGACTGCAGCATTGTGTGGCAGGTGGTCAGGCCTGACGCAGGTTGCAGTGCTGGCATGTCTGGAAAAGGGGAAGTGGGCGAGTGGAGGGGACGAAATGATAGTTTTTGAGCGGGGTTTCCTGGCCACTGCACAGCTGGCTGGTCCTCAGAGACTCATTAGGAGCTGCAGTGGGTCCTGGTGTCTGGTGGCATCACCGAGTTCAATTGACAAACTCCAGAGAAACAAAGCAAAAAAATAAAAACCCCGACTGCTGCTGCTGGCAGGAGAGCAGCTCTGTGTCTATGTGAGGTATTGTACTGCACACTGAGGATGATGTTTGTGCATGAATTGGCCAAAAAGGTGCATGTGTGCTCTGTCACATCTGTCTTTGAGAGGAACGTTGTTTGGAAACTGAGGACATTTTTATCAAACTGGAAACAATCCATCCATCTATTATTAAAGCTCCCTTATTCAGCAGTTTGCTACAGGATTCGTGACTGTATGTGGATGTAGTTCCTGGGTCTGATGTGAGGCGTTAAACCAGCATCCTTTCCACTGGTTTCAAAAAGAGATCTGCTTGCATGTAAGCTTATGAGAAAACGCCCCCACTTCTCACTTGATTTATGACCCCTTATTAGTTTCAAGTCATCTTTAACACAGCATGATGTTTATTTAGTTAATTTTATTGAGAGTAAAACAGACGAGGTGTGTTTTAGAGCTCAGCCATCTTGCTACCACGATGTGTCATCGGGTTGTCAGTCAGATCCAATCAGGATATTGTTTCTAACTCCACCATCTCATCCAAACATGAACTGAGCATTATTCAGGGGATGCGTCACAAGTTGACATGTCTGATATCAGGAAACGTCTCGCGCTGATCAGGGTGACATTTGGAAATCTTTTGGGAACACAGGGACGAGTCATGCATGGTCGTTTGCACACACTCACCTTTGCCCCTTGGTTGGACTGACAGGTATTAGGACACTCATTCCCCACAACAACTGATCAGTATGAAAAAACTGGGAGGTATGATGGATTTTTGAGTCGGAACCACTTTGGTGGACCGACTCTGGAGCTTCTCACATGGCTTAAAAAGTGAGGACGTTAGATTCATTAACAGAAGGTGTATTTGAAGGTGAGGATGTCTTTGGAAAAAGTTAGTTTGTGCAGTCAAAAAGTAAGAAAGTTAAGGTAAGAATACAGAAGTGGAGATGAAATAAGGGCCCTCAGAAGAGTAGAAGTGCAGACGTGTGTGTGTGTGTGTGTGTGTGTGTGTGTGTGTGTGTGCGAGGCAGAAAAAGCTTTATTGTTCCCATTTAATCACCATCCTTCCTCTAATTGGCAGCTCTCTCACTGAGGGCTTTTTAAGGGCCATCATCAGCATTTTATCACCATTATGGTTAATTCACACCGCCGCGCACGACAAGACGTTTTCTTACCCCGGCGCAGTCGTACATCCTGAATAAAGAGAGGAAACAGAAAAGAAGTCCGGGTTTATAAATAACCTCGCAAGTCAGCCGGCTGCAGGTAGAGTCGGACGATCCAGGTCCTCGCTAATTTGAGTTTTAGTCTGTGAAGCCACAAGCAAAACTTTTAATTGCTTCATATTCCCGATGCAGACAACATTTACTGTATTTGTTACGATCCCAGTTTGCAGACATTCTGCTCACACACACGAACAGGAGGGAGAAATCATCAGAACATTTGCATTTTATATATTTGCATCAGCCGGCGATGATTCGTTTAAAAAAAAAAAAATTAAGGAAAATTAAATGTTTATGTTCCTCTGGAGACTTTGAAGTCACAGCCAGTTGATTTTCCGAGCGGACTGAAATAAAAATGAAGTCGAACGGCTCGGCATCAAAAAAACTATTTGAAGTCAACTGAAGGAATATTTGCTTTTGAGTGTTTGCTTTTTCCCCGAGACTCCAGTTCAATCTAGTTGAGTCTTAGGGCAGCCAAATGTGAAGAAAATCAAATCCTGCAGCGGCAGACCGGTCGCCAGAAGAAATTGTTGGCATTTTATGTGACGGCAAAAACCAAAGATTCATTCATATCTGCGTGTGTCATGAGTCTCACATCAACTCGTCTTTGAATAGGAGGTGATTTTCCTTCCACAGTGAATTTTCGAGACGTTGATTTGTGCAAAGAAATTTGACATTTTAGTCGGCTATGGGGAGAATTTCAAGTCGTGTCCGAACCAACACAAGATCTTATCCTCACCGAAACCAAACCATAACAACAGCATTGTTAACGACATGACATACGACAAAAAGAAATGCAAAGAAATGTACATTTGCAACATTTATTCTGGCAAACATGTCAAGGCTGAGCTTCAAAAGTGCATTTTTGTGACTTAAATCAGCCTTAAATGTTAAATACACAGCTTGTTTTGCTTTAACTTGTCATTGTGAGGTAAATATTGATCCCACTGTAGAACAGCTGTAGAAAAATGACACCATCTGCGTTAGATTGTTTCCCTGTAAGTCAGCGCTTTTGCTACGCGGTTTAATCTGCCTTCAGGTTGGAGTATTCCTGCAAAAATGGCGGTCAGATGAGGGCGCAAAGGAGGAACTAAAACAGGAAAAGGCACCACTTTTCTTCTGGTCGTGATCTTCAGGTAACGGTGGAGCAACTAGAATAAGTCTGAAAGAAAAAAAAAACACTGATGGTGAGAAAACGGACGAGCACTCACTTGATGGAGGTTATATTCCCTCTCACCACCGAGAACGCTGCTAACACTGTTTCTTTCAGCTTCAGGGTCAGTTCTCAAGTCTCCTACTGGCTGGAAATAAATGTAAAAATTCTTAGTTGTTCACCTGAAATCTGTAGATTTTGAGCAAAACACGCAAACAAGGTGTTTCAAGGTGGCATCCAGCACGACCGGAGACCCTGAAGACCAGATTCAGGTCCCTGCAGCAGCTCAGATCTGATCAGATGCTTCATATTTTCCTCAATGCTAATGAAGTTTCATCATCTTTGACAGAGAGCTAGCTTCTCTCTCACCTGGTGTGCATCGTGACGCTCACTCTCGAGGTAATTAGAGGAGATGTGATGGTGTTTCAAAATAAACTTTCTCCCCCACCACACACACTTCAACCCTCCCGCCTCAAACCAGTCTACAGATGTGGCAGGAGCTGTGCTGAGGAGGAGGAGGAGGAGGAGGAGGAGGAATAAAAGCAGCTAAATAACACGAGGTTGAAAGAGGAAGACTGCAGCGACGCTCTGCCAAGAGAGGATATTTCCATCTTTTTCTTAAAAGTGTCTTCTGTTAAATGGAAAACAAATGTGCCATTGATGTGTTTCGACTCTGGGCGATGACGAAAGAGAAGCGAGGCCGGCCCCGTCGCCGAGCGCTCGCTTTGAAATCAGAGACCGGGCGAGAAGGGCGGCGAGGGAGAGACGATATATGCAGCAACAGTGGGATGTGGAGGAATGCGACAGCGCTTTGATGGTGAAATGGGACGATTTCCCTCCAAAGCCTGTGATCAAAAATGCATCAGACGCACATAAAGGTGAGACAAAGACGATGTAATTAGAGCGCTCGACCTTGGCGAAGAGGCACGTAAAGCGCTGACCTTGATTAAATGGCTGATTTGTGAGGCTGAACAAAAACCTGCAGAAATAACTCCAGAACTCAAAACGACTAAGTTTAAAACTTCCTGTCGCAGCCAGAGGCACCGCTGTCACTCACAGCTGAACTTCCCTCTGGAGTTTGGAATCAAGCCTTTATTTTTCATTAGTCACTCAGTTATGGCTGAAAAAACGATAATCATCCCACGCTGGAAATTCCTGATCAGCAGCCCGAACTCTTCTCTGACCCGAGTCTGTCCGTCACACGTCATTCTGATGTGTCGATCGTGAAGCATCGAGGCCGAGTCCGATACCGCTGGCCGGCAGACAAACGCGCTAATGAGGGTGAAAAACGAGCCGTCTCTGGCAGACGGAACCATAAATCACACCCTTTTTTTTTTTTTTTTTAGTGAGAGTATGAAAGGATTATCTTCGTACAATGGCTCCTTTCAGCGTCAGACGACTGAATTTGATCCATCAGTCTTTTTTTTTTTCAGGAACCGTTGACATTCATTCAAATCAAGAAGATCCGATTTCTAAATAAAACAGAAACATGTGGAAAGACGACCTGTGTGTACAACAAACTGTACTTCTTCTTCTCCTCCTTCCTTCTCTATCTGTCCATGAAGTCATTTTCTTCCACCATCGCTAAAAGGTTTTCTTAATCATGATGGCGCCCGTCTCCAATGTCACGTCCAACTCAAACAACAACAGCGATCGTTTGAGGGTTTTCTGACGAGGCCGAGACCAAGAAACTTTTATCATGTAATCAAGTACTTACATTACCCCAGTTTTTCCCCAACAGTGTCTCTTTTAGTTGTTTGTGTGTGCATTAACTCCACCCGCCTCCAGCTGTTGCTGCTCAGCGCCGCCCTCTGCAGGCAGGCGACCAAAACACACACACACGCACACACACACACAGTATTTAATATTTCACGGTGTTTTGGGCGTCGGAGGGCCTGGCAGAGCTTTCGGCTGGACGACCTGTCGCCACCTTGGCACTCAAACAGACGAGAGCTTCTGAGTGCTGAGTTTAAAAGGGAGGGAGGGTGGAGACAGAGGTGGAAACCCCCACCTCGACTCACCCGTCTCCCCCACCACCACCACCACCACCACCACGCACAGCCTGGCAAGGTGAGGTGGAGCTGAGCCGTTCTCGACCACCTTCACCCAGCTGAAGACTCCAGGAGGCGAGGAGGGAGAGGAGGAGGAGGAGGAGGAGGAGGAGGAAGACAGGTGGAGCTCCCTCCTTCTCCCTCACTCTCACCCTCCATCTCTCTGTGTGTGTGTGTGTGTTAAAGCATTTTCATGTGCACGGCCAAGTCCAGTGTGTTTGAAGGACACACACACACGCAGGAAGTGAAAGTGTGCCAGGTCGCTGCTGCTGCTGTTGATGATGATGATGATGATGATGATGGTGACGGAGCCAGCTCTCATCTCCACCCACCAAACACCAGCAGCAGCGCCGCTCTTTGTTTACTGCCTTTAAACTTCACAGGCAAACAAAATAATTCACTTTTCAGTTTAATATAAAGATCTGAAGATTAGATAATGTTTGATTGAAAGTGTGACGAGCGCATCTTTACTTTTACATTCCTGCTTTTTGCCTCCGTCGACTTTGAAGCACCTAGTTTTTTTTGTTTGTTTTTGTTTTCATGCTCTGTCGTGGCTGTGGTTTTGATTCTGATTAATTATAAAAATGAGTCCAAATGATCAGGAGGAAATTAGAGATGACAAAGCCAGAAATCTGCCGGTGGTAAAACTTCAGCGCAGCGTGTTTTTTTTCGTGTTTACCAATTCCAGCCAGAAGCCGCAGCCAACATCCATCACGACACCTGAAAAAGTTCACTAACGAAGTTCAATCGCTGCGGCTGGATGTGATATTACAGAAGCGTGAGGTTCCTCCTGCTCGCACATGGTTCGTCTGACTCCACTTACAGCCCGAGGAGAGCTGTAAATTGCTTCATTTGCTGCTTATACTCAGAACTTTTGCCTGCCGGGGCCTTTAAATTACCAATCGACTGAGTGACTGACGGAGCTCGTCCACGCAAAACAACAACAACAACAACACAAAGATTGACTGCAGAGAGGAAGAGGAAGTTATTAGAGATTCTGGACACGACGTCACACCAGTGGACGGACACAGACGAGCACCTGAAGACAATTATGTAAAATAACTGCTTTACTTTTACTTTGTTTATTCTTTTCCTTCTTCCTCCTCGTCTTCCTCTTTCATTCCCCTTCTTCCTCTTCTTCCTCCTTCCTTGTCTTTCTCCTCTTCCTTGACTTTCTCCTTCTTCCTCTTTCTTCCCTTCCTTCCTCTTCTCTTCTCCTTCATCATTCGCCTTCTTCCTCATCTTCCTCCTTCCTCTATCATTCGCCTTCTTCCTCATCTTCCTCCTTCCTCTTTCTTCTCCTTCTTCCTCATCTTCCTCCTTCCTCTTTCTTCTCCTTCTTCCTTCATCATTCTCCTTCCTCCTCATCTTCCTCCTTCCTCTTTCATTCCCCTTCTTCCTCATTTGCCTCGTCTTTCAATTTCCTCCTTCATTCGTCTTTCTCCTCTTCCTTGAC
>JARJLU010011928.1:0-10647 GCA_030272975.1 Sparidentex hasta
TATATATGCCAGTGTAAGGCAGAGCATGACATTTTTGAAGATCGTTAATTTTTATGCTTTGATATCAATATACAGTAGGTATTTACATATATAGCACATCCCAAACAAAATCACAGACAACCGAGCTTACAAAATAATGAGTAGATGTTCGTAGGAGGCATAGATAGAGACAACATACGTTCTTACTGTTCCATCATCACAAAACGCTCTTTAGTTTAAGCATTTGTTGGATACAAATGTAAATGTTACAGCTATCTCTGCTGTTATGTTAATTTCAGTTAACTTTCAGTTAATTTTCTGTGCAGATTTTGTCGACTGCTGAAGGAAAAATATGATGTACACCATAGCAATTAACTCATTTGTATAGTTTACTAACAGGCTTTAACACATATCTTACAACTTCTAGTTCTTTGTTTCTGTGACTGAGAGGATTGGGAAGATTTCTGACTTTTTCCTGATTTTTGTGTTTGAAGTACATTAAGACTGGAAGCAAAGAAAAAAAAGCTGGCCTACCTCTGCTCAAACTAGAAAAAACTTAAAACAACACCTTTAAAGCTCACTCAGTTTGTCTTATTTACAGAAATGTCACAAGACATCCCTACAAAATGCTGGGAAAAAATCTAATCTGATTTGATGATTGCACTAGATGCAATGTCAGATGATTAATGATCAGGAATTATATTCTTGGCACCATAAATATCTGAAGCAAATTTCATAGCAGTCTGTCCAATAGTTGTTGAGACATTTCACTGAAAAAACTCAATTTTCACCCCCTAGAAGAAAAGTCAGAATTGGCATTCATTTGGTAAACATGAATATCTGTTTATCGGTTTATATGTTTTGTTTTTTTGGACAGGCAAGATGTTTTTCCTGCTTCCATTCTTCATACTACCGGGCTTTAGCTATAAATGGCACTGCCCAGACATGAGACTGATAACTTCACTCTGAGAAAAACCCAATTTTAAAATTAGTGAATAAGGCAATATAGGCCAAAATCTTTTCATACTGACTCAAGGCCAAAAGTCAAAGAAAGAATCTTATAATAGGATCAAGACATTTACATACAACTGATACCGCTTGATTACATTTTTCAATGAAGGCAACACAGTACGGCAGGGAGTCAAGTCAAAAATGTTTTACCTTTTGCATATTTAAAACACACAGTCATTCAAGTGGCTGACCCAGACAGTTTCCTTCCCAAACATTTTCCAAATCATCCTCACAGGGTTCAGGCTCATAGTAGCCTCGTGAGTTCTCATATAGGAAGACCTGCTGATCTACTAAAACTGGAGCTAGGCGATTCCTTTTCCCACACAGAACAGTCCCAGAGGAGCTGAACAACCTGTGACAAGGGACACTCATGGCAGGAACACACCAATATTTCTGGAGCACCTTGGGGAGGGTGGGGAACAATGGTGCATGACTCGACCACCACAGTAAAGGGTCTTCATTAAGGCCTAGGACTCGCTGTGATTTGTAGTTGCTCAACTCCTCTAACACTTGTGCATGTAGCTCCTCCTGGCTCTGGTCTGCATCGGACTGACAAAATATGGCAGCCAAAGGGTTATCTTGGGATACGCAGCTCGCTGAGGATTCTCTTAGAGGTGTCTGCTTCTTGCTAGGTGGCTCGTCAGATACCAAGGAGAAATCATCTAGGCACGGTCGCTCTGCAATCTGCTTCTCAAGGATTGCTTTTGCCTCCTCGATTATGTTGTTCTCAACTTTGGAGCGTTCCTGAGCGGACAGGAAGGGCAACTTCTTGTACCGAGGATCCAGGAAGGTAGCAATGTTGAGGAATGTTGAAATTTCTTGTGATAGTTGAGAATTTTG
Organism: Sparidentex hasta; assembly: GCA_030272975.1. NCBI lineage: Eukaryota > Metazoa > Chordata > Actinopteri > Spariformes > Sparidae > Sparidentex > Sparidentex hasta. The sequence continues at coordinate 1,831 of JARJLU010011928.1, forward strand.
TGAATAGGTGCTTGATAGGACTTTTGAGATGACCTCTTTGGTCATGCTGATCTCTTTGAGGTCCCCTTCCTTGACCTTGAGGGTGTTGTTCAACAGCATATGAAGCACAGGCCTAACCATGCTAATGGTTGGGTACCTGCAAGAAGTTATCATGTTAGCAACGACTTTAAAAGGCTGGAGGACTTCAGCCAAGCCCTCTAACAAGGTCCAGTCAGGACCATCAAAGGTGAATTGATGGTTGCTGGAACTCTCTCTTAGTGTTTCAGTTACAGCAATCTGTTGCTCCCTCAGTCTTTGTAACATTGCCAACGTGGCCAACCAAGACCTACCCCTGTCTGTGATGAGCGCACACTGGGCAAGACCATGCTGCTTCTGTTTTTCCTTCAGCAGATACATTACCGGTTCTCTGAAGTGGTCAACAATTTTGCGGCAACATCCCAAAAAGCTTTCGACACGCGGCAGCTGGAAGGCTTCGTCCATTGCACGGTTGATGGTATGTCCAAGGCAAGGCATTTCCACAGACAGATCGAGGAGTGAGCATGCTTTAACAATGTCCACTGAACCATTTGTGGTGGCACCACTGACTTTTTGAGTAATCCCCCACTCAACGAAGGTTTCATACATCGCTCTGGTGATGTTCTCTGCCGTGTTGTCCTCTTGTACCTCGAAAGTTTTAAGGCACTTGTTGGTCATCGAGAAGCCAGTCGTGCTGCTGTAATTAACTGAATGCATAGACAGTGAAATATATGTTCTATTCTGGGTTTGGCTTTGCCAAAGGTCAGTAGTAACACCACAGTTCACAACTCCGGCGAGCTCACTGAAGACCATGTCTCGGGTACGGCAATACATCTGAGGCAGCATTTTCACTATCAGGTCGCTTTTGCTTGGTGGACAGTACCCAGGATCAATGGTGGTCATTAAGGTCTTGAAAGTCGGCTCTTCAACTACAGATACAGGGTACAAGCCCTCACAGATGAAGTTGATGATGGCAGCCGTCAGATCATTGTGTCGTCTGTTTTCATAGTCTAAGCTCTGCCTTAGGTTTGTGTCCTGGGATTGTTGCTGAACATGTAGACCTGAAGGCTCATTCTTTATCCTGGAGAATGCTGTCGCAAATGCCTCGCGCATCTGATCTGTGTTACTCTTCACAAACTCACTGAACTCTACAGGGTGGTTCTTTTCAAGGTGGTACGACAGATTAGAGGTGTTTCCAGAGTAAGCAATCTGACTCATGCAAACGCGACAGTATATCCGTTTCCAGTGCAATATGCAGCCATCTGCATCTGTGTCAAAGCCAAAATATTTCCAGACTTTGCTTTTTGCCCGTGGGTGTGCAACCAGATTGAGGCCGGAGCATGAAGGTCCTGAACCTTTACCCTCCATTGGTTCCTTCAGTTAGAAATCCACTTGGATGCCTTCATTTACTGAGTACCTAACAAGAATAGTGAAATATACATTTGGAGATTAAAACATTAACTATTTGTGAAGTTAAACTTCATAGGATAGTCATCTTTTAGCTATGTTTACATGAGCACAAGATTGAAACCAGGTTGAGGCAGGGAATTATTACTTTATTATTACTTTACATGCTGCTAATCTGATCTCAAAAAACCCTTTTTAAATGCAAATGGGAATTCAATGAGATTTCCCATACACCTTTGCACATTTTCTTACTAAAAAGTTATTAACAGGATAGATGGATGGCCAAGAATGTCCCCTTGGTAAAGTCAATTATCTTTTATATGAGATTTTGGAAGATATTGCTGCTCTAGCCTCTACAAGTTGAAAGTTACAAGTCTCTCAAACCTAAGACCAAACCCAAGATAAACAGATACCGATAAAATAGAGTTTAGCCCGGTGCATTAACTTGCTGTTGTAACTAGCTGCATTGAGAAAAAAAAAAGCGCAGGATGTTAAACAAGTCTGAATGAGTAATAAGCAAAGTCAACACTTGTCCTTGTGTTCCTAAGCTAGAACTGTAGGTAAGATTTCAAAATTCTGTCAACGGCAGTATGCTTGCTAGACCTAAGGGCTATATTTACTATCGCCTGGAAACACTGTCAGCTGCTTAAGGAGGATCAACTTTATCATCCAAAAGGACATCAGTGCCCTGAAACAGTAAACTTCACTGGGAATTAAACTATTATTAATTACACAGGCATTTTTCCATCATTATGTTCTATATTTTAAAAAAAATGCTCATAATATGCATATGATGCATCTTTGTTAGGCAGGAAAATACATCAGTATTTGTCTGCATCATAAAGGTCACAGGCTTCTAGATTTAGTTAAAGTGTTAAAGAGAACAGCGACCTACTTTTACACTCAGGGTTTTAGAAAGTAGAGGAGGAATATGACAACCATCTCTCAGAGTTACAGTGACTAATCGATCAACTAATTGTCAACTATTTCAATGACAGCCATCTATTTTGATAATCGATCAATCGGCTTGAGTCAGTTTTCAAGAGAAAACGTCAAAAATCTCTGGTTCTAGTTTCTTGGATGCGATTTTTTTCTGGTTTCTTCCCTCCTCTATGACAGTGCGACAAAAAAACTTCGAGGTTGTGGACAAAACAAGACATTTGAGATTGATTTGGGAATCTCTGATCAATGTTTTTACCCACTTTAAACTCCTGAGTGTTTTTAATTTGACCACAAAATTGAGGTCCTAAAAAAAAAAAATTTTCAGTCAGGCCTGGTCTTTTTCCCTCACGGTGTGGGAAACATTTCATGTTATTCCATATGAATAACATGAAATTAGGAAATTCCTGACCTATCTGCTCGACTCTGCTTTACCAACTTACCGCATTTTTTGTGAGATTATGAGTATAAACCACTGGCTTGACTGGAGACACAATCAGCTCTTTGTTTAAGTGTAGTGAAGTTCTTACTCACTCCAAGGTCACATGCTTTTACAGAAATTGTTAATTTGTTTTATGGCTTTAGATTATGAATGAGCACTTAAAATACTATCACTCCAGTTTGTGAAGTAAGATCAGAGCAAAGAGGAAATTGTTTATGATAAAGGAGCTAATGTATAGATTAATCTTCTTTTTTTTTAAAAATCTTATCTATCGATCACTCAATAATTCTATTGATTGATAGATAGAAAAAGACAATCACTTGATAGAATGATTAACAAATTCTTATTGAGCATTGCAAAGAAATCATTAATAATCCTAATCATTCATATTTTATATCATATGAAAAGTTCAAATAATTTCACACCTGGTTAATAAGCAAATAAAATGTCAAATTTCAGTATGATTACACTGACATGAGACAATCTGATATCATTCTACACATGTTCATTAATTAAGGACTAATGCTAAGCAAAATGTCATTAAAAATGAACTAATTAGTTACCAACTGTTTTGTCTGTCACCTCTAACCAATTTGATCTCATGTCATCTTTCTCAACGCTTAGTCTATGTGTCATTTTACACACATTTACAATATCATATATGTAGGAGAGGCTGGGTATTTTACAGTTTGACAATAACCTTTTGTTTAAAATGACATCAGGTCACTGATACAATAAACTCCCCTGGGAATTTAATCATTATAAATTAAAGCGCCTTTGTTCTGCATTGTAATCTCTCAACCAAAAGTTTTCATACATGCACATATCGGGGGCCCATATCAACTGAAAGCAGTATTAGCATTTGTTTACCCCCTATTATCTGTATCGGCTTCGGCCCCCAAACTTATTTTGGATATCATGTGCCAAGTCTTTTTCCCTACGTGGTTTTCACCTGGATTATACAAGTGAGTCCAGAGGGTAAGAGGTCATTGAGCTGTAGAGGATCACACTTTGGGTTTTAGACTCACATGATGTCAAATGGTGACATTAAGTAGCACACTTGAAGCAATACTCGTTCTACTGAAATTCAAAACCGTAAGGCTGATGTTAAGCTTCAGCACATTTGAATTAAAAAAAATAAAAAATAAAAAAAAAAATAAAATAAAAAAAACCCCCCCAAAAAAAACCATTATTTTAACTCTATCTTCTAGTCAGTTATTCATACATGTGATACTTCCGGCAGCATGACGCCACATCTTTCCGACCGGGTTCACCGGGTCACCTGTCCTTATTTTGATGGAGGCTTATGCTAGGCTATATAGAGAGAATCACTCCCCACACTATGAACTGCACGTACTGGATGTATAACATGTATGCTGAACTGACCGTAAGATACCGTTATTAAAAGCTTGTAACTCAGGTCCCATCACCGAGCTTCCTTTGTCGATAAGTAGCATCATGTTTTTGAAAACGCTCATATTATATAGGGGTTCGGCATGCAAACAGAACCTAGCGTTGAACAGGTGCTAAAGCTACCTTTAACGAGGACAGGTTACCAGATTGTGGCAGATATGTAGTAAATATAGTGCAAGACAGTACAGACCTGGCAGTGTGAAGGATCTGTTGAACGTCTGATAGATAAGAACTTTGATTCCGCATAAGTAGAGCCTGGCGAGAGGCAGCAGCACTGACAGCAGCCACATCCCTGGGTCCGTCTTCCGACCGACAGCTTCCGAGTCCAGCGGTGCTTCACGGAAATCCGTCCGGTGCGGCGTCTGCATGGTATTAGTAGTGTCCGTGGTTCCGCCCCCAAGAAAATTAAGTCACAAGATGCCTGGAGGAGTTACAGATTAACTGTTATATAATAAAATATCATTTTTAGGCTTTTCTTTTTACCCTACTGCCATTATATAACAGTAATGGATCGTGTGTGGTTCCTAAACTCAATTATTAAACCCTTTAATCTGCACAATGTAGATTACATTTACATTTACATTTAGGGCATTTAGCAGATGCTTTTTGTGTAGTAAGACGCTTAGTGTTGGGGATGTTTAAGTCATGTGACCGTGATGTCGTCTGTTTATAGCCTGACATAAGCTTTTTACTGTGAAAGTATTTAAATATATATAGATATTTAGTAGCATTTTAGTTTAGAGGCTTAATGTGTTTTTTTTTTCCGGAGTTTCATTAGAATCCTACCAAATTCTGAATACATCTTATCACATAAACTTATTTCCAGACTCTGGAAAATTGTATGGACATCTGTACAAACCACCATACATGGGCAGATTTCAGAATTAGATCACATGGATCTTTGCAGCTTGCAGACATGGAAAGTGCAGAATGACTTGCACTGAACTTTATTCCACTTTGATATAATAGGCTCCTGTTTCAGCGTTCACTATTATCTTTTGTCTTGACGTGCTGGAACACAGATGCATGTGGGGAGGGGGTTCATTTTCCTCTTTCAGGGTACATTTCACATTTGGACCATGTGAACTTGATATTTTGGAACCAGAGAAATTTGGGATCAATTATGTGAAACTGTGTCTTCATATTATCTGCAGCTGCATGAATGAAAGCATTCATATGTCTGACACCCACACAATATAGTCAATTATCTCAATGACGGCAATCTGTTTTGATAATCGAATAATTGTCTTGAGTCAGTTTTGAAGAGAAAACGTCAAAAGTCTCTGGTTCTAGCTTCTTGGATGTGATTTTTTTTCTGGTTTCTTCCCTCCTCTGTGACAGTGCAACAAACAAAAAAACAAAAAACTTGGGTAGCAGACAAGACAAGACATTTGAGGTTGTCATCTCAGGCTTTGGGAATCTCTGATCAGTGTTTTTCCCCATTTTAAACTCCTGATTGTTTGTAATTTGACCATAAAATTGTGGTCCTAAAAAAGGACTGGAAACTGGAATTTTTCAGTCAGGCCTGGTCTTTTTGTCACAGTGTGGGAAACTCCATATGAATAACCCAATATGAAATTTGGAATTTCCTGACCTATCTGCTTGACTCTGCTTTATCAACTAACCATGATTTTTGTGAGTTTATTAGTATAAACCACTGGTTACTCAAAATATTCAGAAAGAAAGAAAGAAAGAAAGAAAGAAAGAAAGCAGTTGTTGCAGTTTGATATTACTCAATCTTCCTTAATATCTTTATGATCCAAAAGATCATCTAATGAGTCCTACACCCCAGCAAGGTTATCACACAGGCTGGCAAAGGTCACAGCTTCACAGGCGCAGGAGAACAGTCTGGTCCAACGCTGAAAAAACATTTTCTTTTGAAACATTGATTCAGCAAGCATAATACAGCCAATACATCAATACAGGTGGCTGTATCCACCTTCAAAGTTTGTAGTAATGAGCCCTAAAACCCAGAAAACAGTTAGCATTTTTGGACTCTGTTCCCTCGTCCCAAAGTCAGTGAGTTTTCTGAATGGGTTTTCAGTTAAATGTCCGAAATAAGATTTGATTAGATGAATGAGAGCTCATTTATAAAGCTCATCTGTGTGTTAAAAATTGCTAACAAGTGCCTCAGTGAGACTATAGCGGTTGTTTGGGACGTTAAGCGCCATCACAGCGAACATAGTGACTCCTCAACTCACTAGTCCGTCTTTACAGACCGACTTGAGTTACAAACTACTATAAGTTTACAACTTGTAGAGTGATCAGTTTGTATAAACACTGTATAGTGATTGTGTAGTAAGACGCTTAGTGTTGGGGGTGTTTAAGTCATGTGACCATGATGCCGTCTGTTTATAGCCTGACATTAGCTTTTTACTGCTAGAGATTTAATTTTTTCTATACAGAGTTATAGAATATAACTTTTAAATTGCTTAAAATTCCCAAAAGGCTAAATTGTTTAGAGGCTAATTCTGTTTTTTAATTTTTAATTTTTTTAATTTCTGCTTTTTTTTTCTTCCTGAGTTTCATTGAAATCCTACCAAATTCTGAATACATCTTATCGCGTAAACTTATTTCCAGACTCTGGAATAATCAGTCAGAAAATACTCAGAAAAAATCAGCCTTTCAATAGCCGTTTTGTGCAAGTTTATAAAAACATGAAATTCCTCTAACACCCTCAAATTCCTGGGAAACACGTATGGACATCTGTACAAACCACCACAGATGGGCAGATTTCAGAATTAGATCACATCTTTGCAGCTTGCGGACATGGGAAGTGTAGAATGACGTGCACTGAACTTTATTCCACTTTGATATAATAGGCTCCTGTTTCAGCGTTCACTATTATCTTTTGTCTTGACGTGCTGGAGCACAGATGCACAGTCAGGTATGTCGGGAGGGGGTTCATTTTCTTCTTTCAGGGTACATTTCACACCATGTAAACTTGATATTTTGGGACAAGAGAAATTTGGGATCAAATATGTGAAACCGTATCTTCATATTATCTGCAGCTGCATGAAGGAAAGCATTCACATGTCTGACACCCACACAATATAGTCGGGTCATTTTAGATTGAGATTTTTTACCTTTTAGTTTAGTCATGTGGTCCACCTGTCAAAGACTTTAGATATCCCAGCAACATGAATCTTGTGTCTATTTATCTGGTTGTATATTTTACTACTGCTTCTTATCGTTTTTCTTTTTTAAAAAAATCTATACTTGTTTATATTTGTTCTGTTTATTTATCTGTCACACGAAGAGCTGCTATCTCTTTCGTTCATTTAGAGGGAATCAGATGTTCATGCCATTAGCCACAGGGCTTAGTGGTGTGATTTATAGACCTTTTAGTGTGACATTTAAATGTGAACTTGGCGGCAATGCACCTCTAATCAGTTTGCCAACTGGCATTAAGCAACAAAGTCGCTGCTGTGCTGACTTGCTGCTAGCGTGACTGCCCTTTTTTGTGTGTCCACATTCAGCTGCAACAAATAACCAAGAAAAACATGGCGTATCATCACTGTGGGCTTTTACTTTTACACACTGCATCATATGAGGCACTATTGTGTGATGCTCATGCAACATTGAAAGAGGTCATGTGTTGAGAGACGTTCAGCGACTGTTGTCTCCTGAGACTTCTGACCAGCATGTCCCAAACCCCTCGGCTGTGCTGTGATTTCACCTTCATGTCTGTGAGAGGAAAGCCTTCACCTCTTGCGTTTTAGTGCAGAAACGCGGGTCAGTTGACCTACCTGTGGCGTACCACTCGTCCAAGCTTTCTCCTGTTGTTTTGGGCATGCCCAGGCCCAGGCCAGTGGCTACAGCTGCAGTCATGATAGATAGATCTGCTCCTGTTGTACTAAATCCAGCCACATGACATATGAGGCCATTAGAGACACATCTGAGGCCACGACAAGCCTGTTCTGATTAGTTTGAGAGGACCAGCTTTAAATGTTCATGCGCAATCACCAGGCTGGTGCCAAACGTTTTATCATTCAGGGCCGTGAAAATACAGCGTGGGTTCAATGTATTGCTACCACCTGGCTCAAGGATGGCAACAACAAGGGAGGCCACACACAGACATCTTAAGCAAAAAGTAGTTTATTTGCTATCTAACTAGTGGGACAAAAACAATAGGAAAGGTATAATATTGACAATATATCATTGTCCCAACCGCTTATCCCTTTCCATGGGGTCACGGGGTGTTGCTGCTGGAGCCAATCCCAGCCTTGTCTCAGGGCGAGGGCAGGGTATTCCCTGGATGAGTCGCCAGTTCATCGCAGGGCCCTCACTGGTGAGCAATGTGGGGTTCAGTATCTTGCTCAAGGACACTTCGACATGCAGCCCAGCACTGCCCGGAGCTGGGATTTGAGCCAGTGACCTTCTGATCACTAGTCGACCTGCTCTACCCGCTGAGCTACAGCCGCCAGGTATAATATCATATATTATTATTAGAAATGATATCCTTTCCAATGTGGTGATTATGTGTTACTGTGGTGCCAAATAAATGCAAAATAAAGTGGTCTCTCTCTCTCTCTCTCTCCCCCTCTCTCTCTCTCTCCCTCCCCCTCCCTCTCTCTCTCTCTCTCTCTCTCTCTCTCCCC
>JARJLU010011929.1:0-12456 GCA_030272975.1 Sparidentex hasta
TGTCTGCTTAATTGCATCCTTCTCGTCTTGAGTTGACTTGAAAAGTGACCACACAGCTGGTGTCTCGGCTCTGTATATTTTTATTCTGTATGTTAAATTTTATTGTGATCATGTTGCAGTTTAAACCTTGATGCCATTAATCAGGCTGTACTGATGATGATAACGCAGGTAAAAGCAGGTAACTGCAAATTATGAATATGAATAGCAGTAAGTGGAGAAAGAGACCAGATTCCTTTTAAAAAATCCACAAAATTTTAAGATTTATTATTTATAATTTAAAATTGTCCATATTCTGCTTCCTTTAAATCTACACTTGGACCGACCCAGACCGACCCAGACCCACTTCAGGACATCTAAAGTGTGTGTTATGTGTCACTGTGGGCTCTAGTGGGTTAAAGTTTGGTTTAAACAAACAGTCTAACTGTTGTAAAAGCCCCCTGTGGAGATTTACTGACTCACACATGTAGTATCAGCAGATTGTGGAGGTTATAATGAGTCCAGAGACCAAGTCACAAACTCGGCTCAGTCTGAATGTTCTGTTGGACCTCAGGCGGTACAGCTGTCCTCTCTGTTAAAGCCCCCGACAGCTTTCTAGGAATACACCCCCATGATTAGTGAGTCTGGAGGCATTTATTCTTTAAGTTCTGCTGCAGCGGAGATCTAAACCCCACATTGTGATTTCTGTGACTCACCTTTGTCCCAAAACCATCTGTGGTGTTTTTCTACGCGGCGGCTTTTGTTTCATGAGCGACAAAGTCAACTTCAGGCAGACCTTGTTGAGCGTGTCAGCACCAGGTGCAGATTATTTTGAGCTGGTCGGGATATTTCAGCACATTTGCACAGACATGAGCGACTCGCTGAGCTGAAGGCTTTAAATAGTCCTGCGCTCCCATGTGGTTTAAGTCAAACTTCATGACTTCAACATTTAGCTGCCGGGAAGGATCTCCCCTCGGACCGAAGACTCTGATGAAGAATGTCGAGGACGTCTGTTTCTGTGTCCACATCAAGTTAAATACACAACAGTGTGTAGTTAATGTGTCAAAATAATGTCCCAAACTACAAAATCACTATTAAGTGTAACGGTCCAGACTTTGTTATTGAGTCATATATTTTGACCTGAACAAATCTATCTATCTATCTATCTATCTATCTATCTATCTATCTATCTATCTATCTATCTATCTATCTATCTATCTCTTATTGCATCTGAATTTTATTTGTGTTAATTTTTCCTAGATGCCGTCAAACAACATCATCTTCTGCTGTCGATGAGTCAGGATTTAAACTACTTGACTAATATTTAAAATGCTGCAGAAATGAGAACAATATCAGAGTCATAAATACATAAAACACACATGAATAATTTGTGATCACACTGTTTAATTAGAAGTTAGAAGTGGAAGTGAGAGAGGTGGCAGGGTCCGCCACATATAAACAAACTAACACAGCATATATGGTGTCGTCCTTTAAAGGGATAGTTCGTTTTGTGTTTTTGTAAATAAACTGTGGTCACACTGGAGGATATTTAATGTTAGAACATTTTGAATAGTAAATTAAACAGGATATATTTTCTAATGCACAGAACAATAGACATTTTTAAGTTGTATTTTTCTTTTTTAGCCTTCAATAAACCTCTTTTTGTGTTTGATGCAGAGACGAATGATTCAGTTCATCACACTGTTCTTGCAGATCTTAGTGAAGTTTACTACTGATAATTATATTTTTTAAGAGCAGGATTATAACAAAACACAGTCGACACGGAGAGAAACAGAAACAACTTGACAAAGAGACGAATCCTCCTCCTACAAACTAACAATGATCTGGGACTTAGTTTCTCTTAATTCTTTATTCTTTAAATATATTTAATCAATAATAATATGGTCATTGTTTTTGACAGCAGGATTAATAACAAACAAACACAGCAGACACGGAAGAAAATAAAAAACATGCAATCTGTCACAATAACCACACTTTCAAACAAGGTTACAAAGTGCTTCAAAGACAGAAAAAGCAGATGAAATCTGAATAAAACAACACCAGGATTGTAAAACATTTGGGGGATAACGTGAAGTTAAAGAAAGTAGAAACACGAGAACTGAATTAAGAATTCATGATTGTCTTCCTATGAAAGAGAAAGTGTAAAGAGAGTTTATGCAGGTTCAGTTACAGCCCTGCTGGTCGTGTTTACCTGTAAACACAGATTTAACCAGGTAGGTTCTACGTGCTTGTTATTAAGATGGAGGCGGAGCTTCACAGACTCCGCCCCCTCAGTGGTCCGGCAGCGTGTCGTCACCGCTCGCTGCTCAAACTATCTTTGTCTGTGCTGCTGTCTGCATGTTCGCCTGTCTGAGGATATTACAGTCAGCAAGGAGGGAAGTAATGTAAGTACACACACACACACACCGGCTTATTATCTGTGCTTAAAGATCAATGATCGTACTGATTGATCACTGAGAGCTGCTGAAGCAGAACGTTTGTTCTCTGTGCAAATGTTCTTATACTCACCGTGGACGCTGTGAAGGAAGTGATCAGTGATGATCGGCTGGATTTAAAATCTGATGATACAAAGACAGAAAAATGTTTGTATGCCTCTAATAATCTATCGTCACTTAATCAATGTCACACAAATATCGTTGATATATTTTATTAGCGATGGATTAAAAAGTTATCTTATGTAGGAGAACTGCATCAAGTAATCAAACGATTAGTTGTCAAACATTAAAACTGTTTTGATAAAATGTTTAAGAAATGATCTGATTGATCTTAAACCATTATAGACCAAACGGCTCATCAGTTAACAACAAGACTCACTGATCAGCAGTGATAATAATCATTAGTTCAGTTTGGAATCAGATAAAACAGAAAATCCTCAAATTGAAGCTGACAACTGAAACTTGGACGTCTTGTCCTCCTCAGAATGATTCATCGTCAGTTTTTGACTTATAAATTAACCTCAAACTATTTTGATCATCAATTAAATGTTTTATTAAGGCAAAAAAAGTCAAATGTTTCTGATTCCAGCGTCTTAAATATGAATATGTTCTAGTTTTTTTCCTCCTCACTGACAGTAAACTGACTGTCTGGAGCTTTCAGAGACGCTGATCAAAAGTTTTTCACCATTTTCTGCCATATTTAAGACAAAACAACCAATAAATTAAGAAAACAATTAACACATTGATCCACAATGATAATAATCTCTTGCTGTAGCTTCTACGTCCAGTTTTGACTGATTATTAAACAGAAAATCTTGAAATGTGTGCATTAAGCAACATTTACATTAACCTCCATCTACTTTGATAAGTGATTTATCAGGTTGAGACTTTTGAAGTTCTCTTTTTTTAAGGAAAAATAGGTCAAATTCTCTGATGACTCCTTTTTAAATGTGAATATTTTGAGGTTTCTTTGCTTCTGTTGAAAGTAAACTGAATATTTTCGGGTTAATTAAGATATTTGCAGTTGCAGTTGCAGTTAATCTCCCACCACATCTGCGTTTTTACTGACCGACCTTTTAGCCAGTTGGACAGTTTGGACCTGCTTCTCTGGTGTTCTGAGTTTAAAAGCGATTCCTTTGAAACGGACTGCAGCCGCTCGGAGCTGCTGTAGTGTAACAGTATGCAGCCGGCGACTGCGGTCTATTCTGGACGGGCTGAGGATGGATGGATTGTGTGATGTAAGAGTCTATTTTGTTCCTGCGTTCCAGCGAACACTCAGCAGGGTAACGCTGACTGCACCCCCTCAACCCTGGACTGGATTCAGAACCACTTTCGGTCCATCTGCTGCTTTGTTCCCCAGCAGTCTGTCACAGTCAGAGACTCATCAGAGGCACGAATTACTCACAGAGGTGTAATAATGACAGAAGAAGCTCAGAGAAGGGAAGCCGTCTTTGTCATCGGGGTTTTATTTATAGTTTGGACTGACGGAAAAAGTATGTTGGGGGTTTCATGAAGGTCTAATGGGTTTAGGTATGAAGTTCAGTGATGAACGCTGTGTTGGTGAGGAAGCTTATTTTAGCCTCAGACAGGAACGAGAGGCCGAGTCGTCGCTATTGTCTGTTTACAGCCTGACACCACATTCAGTAGTCGCCACAGAGAAGAATTCATTGGTCTCCGGCCGAAACATGGTGGTAAAAAACACTCCAGGACTTTGTCTCTGAGGGGACGACCGTGTCGAATGGTTATTTAGACTCACGGTTTGGAATCTATCTTACAAAAGAATGAAGTTTTGTGGGAACATGAGAGTTGTTGTCTTCATTGTTAAACAGCCGTGATGAAAATCTGTCTGACTGTGGTAGGAGGTATTTTCAAGTGTTAGTAAAGTTGTTTTTTGTCTCACTCGCCGACTCCCTTCCTCGCCCTCTGAAGACGAGTTCGCACTGACTTTTCAAAATGAGAATATTGCTCCGTTATGTCTCCCAGTCTGTGTGAAAGTCACAGAGGTGGAATCGTATTTACAGAACCACCACAGAGGCGAGACGACGTCTGTGTGACGGTCTGATGGCGTTCACAGTCTGACAACTGAACAGATCCTCGTCAAATAAAAGAGGAATGTCCCACAGAGCAACATTACAGGACCAAACAACATTAATGTGGTCGCAGGTCGGGTCTTCTGCATCTTTTCTATCTTATACATATGCAGAATTTACATATGCAAAAGTGTCATCTTGTCTGTCATCATGTCTGTCCAACCGACTCTCCATCACACCTGAAAAACAGCGTCTGTCCTCAGCAGTGAGAGTCAGACGGTGGTTAGTTTATGTCTCCGGCAGCTTGAACAGAAAGAACACAGCCCGGTCAGCCCTCCCTCCCTCCCAACTGACGGAGTCCTATATTTACTGATTTTTCACTTTCCAGGATGCATGATGTGTCAGGATATCAGTCACAACAGTTTATAACGGCATCCACATGATTAGAAACAGCCTGCTGAGACGTTTTTTAGATTTACAGGTGGAAACACAAAAAATATAACATGATGATGCTGTAAGGTCGCGTGTCTTTTGTCCCACAAAGCTGGCATGCTGTTTGAAATGACACTGTAGATCTGTGTTATGTCAGGTGAACTTAAAACCTGCGATGCAGATACGACTCTTCGCTGCAGAATATCTGTTTGAAAAGGGCTTCACTCTCTCCTGGACGTTACAGTGACAGCCATTGTTGGTTCAAGGAAAAAACAGATTTCTGTGGGTTCAAATGTGTTGAAGACATTTGGGATTATGGAAGAACACAACAAAATATATAACATTTTTAGAAATTTTAATGCAGAAATTTTACGTATTATGTCTTTTAAATGAAGGTGAAATATGGACAAAATGATGCTAAAAGCAAACGGAAATGTTCTGATAACATTTATTCTTTTCCATCTGGCCGTTTATGGATTTTGGCTCCTGGGTAAAAGATCTCGGTTGCTTACAGGTGTACAGACATCTCATTCTGCCACTTTGTTTCTATTAGTAGATAATTCCAGTACCGGTGACGACTCTGGAATAACCCTAAAATCAAATTTAATAGTTCACAAAACACCACAATGATGTGTACTAAAAGTAGAACTGTCTGATCTTTCAGACGCGTTGCTGGCGGACCTGGAGTCGACTACGTCCCACATCTCAAAGCGACCAGTGTTCCTGTCTGAGGAGACGCCGTACTCCATCCCCACCGGCGGACACTCCTACCAGGATGTGTCGGTTCCACCTCCAGTCCCTCCTCCGCCCTCAGCCGAGGCTCTGAACGGCTCCCTGATCGATCAGCCGGACTCCCACCACTCCTCTCAGCAGGTACGTCTCCGTGGGGTCACGATATCCAGAGTTCAGTTTATATTTAGAGTTCTGAACGCTCACAATAAAGGAAATGTGCAACAACAACAGACCCAACAACCGTAATCTTTTCCTCAGCAGCTCATTTTCTTTCTTTTTTTTTAACTGTGACTAGTTTGGCTTGACTGTTTTGCATCCTGTCATATTATCTCCTGAGTGTCCTGCTTCTGTTCTGTCAAAGAACTTCTTGAACTTTCTTTTCAAAGGTGCTTTACAAAAACAGTTGTTATTATGAGAAAAACAGAAAGTTGTGGTGTGGCCCTGTCAGCTCGGCTCATCATCACACACATTTAACTCATGATCGTGGTGTAGTTACTGTCTTTGGTAACTTGTATAGAAAACAAATCACCAGATTTAATGAGGAAAACACAGCGAGCGCGACCCGGCCAGCCCTCCCCTCCCACCGAGTCTTTGTGAACTTCGGCCTGGAAAACAGGATCCCTCTCCAGCAGCGACAGCCTTGAACTGAACTTGAACTCGGTTGTTTCCACGCTGCCTGATGGCTCACGATCTCAATCACAACACAGCAGCCGTGTGATTAGAAACGGTCGGCTGAGACATTTTGCAAGTTAAAATCACGCCAAAACAAAATCCCAGATCAGTGTTATGATGTGTATTTCAGGTTCCGGTTATCAATGACGACTTGAAGTATTTTTCCAAATGTGAGCCACTTCTTTATAATAAAATATACTCCAGGTGCTGTTGGGTCTAGAGTGTTAGATAACAAAATTATACATGTAATAAATGATATCCACTCTACCAAATTAGATTGAGTAGATAGATGAAAGATGTGGATGGACACTGAATGTTCTGAGGGAGAGTTAACAGGTTCAGATGAATGTTAAACGACAGTTTCTGTGTCTGGTGAATCGTCTGCAGTCGCTGGGTTCGGCCCAGAAGAGCTCCTGGTCCAGAGACAGCAGCAGCTCCCCGTTGTCTCACATCGAAGAGGACCACGTCTACAGGTACGCTGCTGCAGTCTGACCGTGTTGAGAGTAAACAGTATCGTCTGTCACTTCCCTCTGGCTGCGGCTGCTGTCAGCAGATGTCTCTGTCCGTCTCCTCTGCAGTTTTCCAAACAAACAGAAGTCATCAGACTCGTCAACGGCAGCCATGACGTCAGCGCTGGGCAGTAACCTGTCAGAGCTCGACCGGCTGCTGCTGGAGCTCAACGCCGTGCAGCAGAGCTCCCCGTCGTTCCCCACCACAGGTACACACAACGCCTTCAGCCTCACTGCTTCTGTCGCTGCTGAGCAGACGTAGTTATACTGTCATGTGTCTCCAGAGGAGGCGGCTCCACCTTTACCGTCCTGCAGCATCACCCACTACGAGAACGGCAGCGGCCCGGACATCATGGTGAGCCCGCCGCCTCAGGAGAAACCCAAGAGGAACGGGACGAGTCGGCCAGACGAGGCCCGACCCTCCGTGGAGAGTCTGCTGGACGAGCTGGAGGGCTCAGTGCCGTCTCCCAGGTACAACCAGTCCACACATCCTGTCCCCAGTACAAGGTCAGATATTTGTGGAAAAACAGACTCTGGTGAAAGTAGAAGTTGATTGTTGAGTCTCATTCCCAGGACGTCAAATAGACACATGTTGGGTTGGTAAAGCGTCCCGAGCAGCAACAAAGAGAGAAAATCAGAAACTCTCTGCAGATACGAGACACTAACACGCCTTTTCTCCACATTCCAGCCTCCCTCTCTGTCTGTTTACGGCTTCTTACGGCTTTTACGTCTTTGTCTCGTCTCGCTGCGTCTGATTGGTCCACATCAGTCTGCTGATGTTGGGAAATAACAAGAATCCAGAATTCACCTCAGATGCATCAAACTAAAGTAACGAGGCTGTTGTGAAGCTGAGAGGAGGAGAAAGTTCAGGTGTAGAGAGGAGAAGTCACACAGAGACTCAGGAAGTGTTTGTACTTTGTTCCTTTCCAGGTTGGCAAAATTAATTTTAGAACATCTTTGGTGCAGGTATTCACTTTGTTATACAGGGATACAGAACAGTTTGGTTTGTCATCATGTAGGAACTCAGACTTGGATCTTTTGAATTCTCCTGCTGGTTTGTCTCATATTCTGATTTGTGTTTTCCAGCCCTCCGGCTCGCCACAGCGATCTGGACACACCCTCTCAGCAGCAAGCCAGAATTTCAGCCTCCTGCGCCACCAGAGAGCTGGATGAGCTGATGGCCTCTTTGTCTGACTTCAAGGTACGAAGCAGCCAGAGGAGAAAACTGGAGGCTTCACTTTATCTTCATGTTTCCTCGTCTGCTGTTGATTCTCTGTCCTCTTCCTCTTATCCTGCCTCTGCTTCTCTGTCCTGTAGCCCAGCTCTCTGGGCTCTCTGCTGGAGCCGGCAGTCGCCTCCTCCTGCTCTCCTCATCCTCCAGTCTCTTCCTCCATCACCCCCGTGGCTTCTCCTTTCCTTCTGTCCCACCCGTCTGCCTGTGCCTCTCCTCTCGTCTCTCTGCCTGCCGGTCTAGAGCTGCACATAGATGAGGACGGAGGAGACGGCGGCTCGTCGGTGCCTCATCCGAGCCGCCTCCCTCCACACAGTCCCATATCCTCCCTCTCTGCAGCCAGCGACCTCGACCTGGACTCCGTCGTCGACGTCTCGTCGTCCCAGAACAAGACTCTGCTCGTCCTCTCTCAGTCCAACCTGATGAGAAACAGTCCGAGTCCCTCTAACACCACCACCACCCCGTCTCTGACCTCCGTTAACACCGTGCTGGACCACAAGTCCTCCAAGTCTCCGAGTCCGTCTGTGGAGCGGATCTCACCCTCCAATACTGTCGGTAGATTCTCTGACACTATGAGCAAAGGGTCTCCTTCCTTTCATGACCTCGATTTGAGTTTCTCTCCACCATATTCTTCAAAAGACCTCACCCCTCCTCTCTCAGCTCCGAAGACTCCCTCACCCCTCCCTGTCTCTCTCTCTGTAGCTCCCCCTTCTGCACACACCTCCTCCAAAACATCCTCCCCCTCTCTGATGGTGCCGGCTCTGAGCTCCAGCAGACAGATGTTGGACTCGACTCCTGTAGCTCAGAGAAGCAGCCCGCTGGCGGTGCAGGCGGAGCCCTCTCTGGACGAAGCGCTGGACAAGCTGCTCGCCATGAGTTTCGTACAGAATCACTCTGCGGCACATGTGGAGGAGCCCGAGCTGAAGATGGAGGCTCGGTGTCTGGGCAGAGGGATGCAGGAGGTGCAGGAGGAGCTCATCCTGCCCGTCGACAGGAACAGCGTGCAGCCGGACACGTTCAACAGCGCCACCAACACCATCACAGACGAGTCTGTGGACGGAGGCACTGACGGGAACGGAGATCTGGACTGGGCTGACGAGGAGCTGTCCATGTCCTTCCACGATGGATTTGACGGCACCATGACGCCGTACACGGAGCGGCCGTACACAGACGGCAGCATGACCCCGCTGACGGAGGCCAGCTGGATGGATGAGTCCATGACCCCGTCCTCCTGCCCCGGGACCCCTGACGTGGCCCTGGACCTGCCCCTGCTGCAGACTCCCAATATAGACCGAGTGTCTGCGTCAGGACACGTACGCATCGACGCGGCGCAGATGTGTTCTGCTCACAGCTTGTTTTGTTTTTTGACTGATGCTTCTGTACCAGCCGGCTCTCTCAGGGTTTTTACTTACGTGTCTCGATTTCAATTCTAATTCGAAAATTGTTTTGACTTTGATTTCTATTGCATATGAAAATCTAAGAAGATCCATCAAAGGTACAAAAATCAACTAGAAAGGCACACAGTAGAGTGCATACCTCCACCAAGGCCCAGCAGTCCTCTTTCATTCAGGCAAGTCTGATCTGACATCACACAAAACATTTAAATCCACTAAATCTGGATTCTTATTTTGATCTGATTCAAATCAAACACATTTAAGAAATCCCTCAAAACACATTGTGAGGCTTCTTGGAGTAAGTTGAAAAGACAACAGGCAGCTTAGCATTAGCCTGCAGCAGCACTTCCAGGTAGAGATGTTGGGCTAATTGTCTCTTTCACAGATCCTTTATGGATTTCACTTTGACAGAGTTCACTCAGGACACATTTGCTCAGCAGCATCAGTGATGTGGACTCCCACCGGGTGGCAGTTCAGAATAAATCAGTAATCAAACATCATGGGACTGTTCATTATCTGGCTAGACAGCTTCTCATGTCACACGAGAGGATGTTCAAGATTATAATATGTTCTGTACCAGAGGAATACAAACAAGAGTCATCCAGGTCTTTCAGCACTTCACTGCAGCAGAACTTGTTTTGTACTTTTCACAATAAAACGTTGGAACGTGCCTTTTGTGACGCTGCTATGAAATCTGATATTTTAAGCTCCAACAATCCCCCCAAAGATTATGAAATCCTGGCGGGCCTGAAGTGTCAGACAGAAGCCGGCGGTACAGAACGAGCTCTCGCTTTAACTCACTGATGTTGTTTTTTGCACCACTGCTCGGCATGTCGTCCAGTCGTCCTCACCTGTTTGCTGTGAAGTTGGTGTGACTCAGTTTTGAAGGACGAAAGCATGTGACTGTTGGCTCACTGACTGCATCCTGCCTGTGACTCACCTGAGCTGCGGACGTGTGATGAGACGCTCACATCCCCTCCTCCAGATCAAATCAGTGATCAGACGCACGAAGGAGACTCCCAACGTTCACCCCATGTTCAGAGACGGTCACCTGCGCAGGAAGATGGGACCCGTCATCGTGAACAAGAACACTTCTCAGGACCGCCTCATCGAGGAGCTGCAGGGAAAGTTTGGGATCGGACGCTCGGAGCGGCGACGTAAACAGTGTGACGACTGGCTGACGGAGGGCGTCATCGTCACGTCCAAACCGCAGCGTTCCCGCGCTGACGGGGCGGGTGAGGTCGACAAGGTTTGCTTCAGTGTGCTCGACAGTTTTCCAAAAAATATTCTGCATTCACTTTCACTTCTCTCGACGTTTCCTGCTCTCTGTTTTCTCTTCTTCTTCTTCTTCTTCAGATCATAATCCCTCCTGAGTCGCCCCTCCCTGTGAGGAAGGTGCTCCCCCCTCTCTCTCCTCCCGCCCCTCGCCGCCCTCCCGTCTTAGAAGAACCAAAGCGACCCTTCCCCGTCCAGCAGCTCCCCGTCCCCATACCACCACCTCCTCCTCCTCCTCCTCCACCTCCTCGCTCTCCCCCTCCACACCCCCCACACATCAGGGAGCCAGTTCCTGCTGCACCTCAGCACATTATACAGGCTTCACCTCCACCTGCCCCGATTCAGGAACCTCCAAAACCAGAACCCCCTCCTCCTGTTCTTAAAACCCCAACCCGGCCTCCACCTGTAGAACCAGTGACACAAGCTCCACCTAAGCTCCTGGTGTCTGTCGGCTGCCAAACCGAGTACGACCCAATCTTCCCTCCGATGCAGGCACGAACCCCGACTCTCCCTCAGCTGCTCACAAGCCAGGATTCATTTAAATGTTCTTCATTCAGTCTTATTTCTCTCTGTCGGGCGAATCTCCAACATGTAACTGTCTTCATCATTGAACCGTTTCAGATTATGGCCCAGGGGAAGGGCGGTGTTCCCGGTGGACCTGCGACTCAGGTCAACAAGCTGGACAACATGCTCGGCAGCCTGCAGTCTGACCTCAACAAGCTGGGCGTGCAGACGGTCGCTAAAGGAGTGTGTGGTGCCTGCTGCAAGCCGATAGTGGGACAGGTGAGACGCCCGGTGGGCAACCGAACATTTCTGGAGCTTCACAGTGAAACAGTGTTGATTATCAATCGTTCTCCTGTTCGCACAGCATCCCTGTAACACAAGCAAGTCACCGTTTAGACTGAGAACACGAGCCGCGTCTTCCCTGTCTGTGTAGGTGGTGACTGCGATGGGCCGGACGTGGCACCCCGAACACTTTGTGTGCACTCACTGTCAGGAGGAGATCGGATCCAGGAACTTCTTCGAGCGTGAAGGACAGCCGTACTGCGAGAAAGATTACCACAACCTGTTCTCGCCACGCTGCTACTACTGCAACGGGCCCATACTGGATGTGAGTCTGTTGTTATTACAGCCAACAAACGATAAGACAGACAGAGGAGAAGTCTGTAAAACCCAGAAATCAGTTAGACTTCCTCATCTTGTCCCCTCGTCTGCAAGTCTGAGAGTGTGTTGAAGGTGTTTTCAGTGAAATAAGGTGTAAAATAAAATGTCTCCTCTGACTCAACAACTCAGAACTTCAGGATTTTAAGGGACTTCCTGACGACAGAGATCTGATCTGCAGGATGGGATCGTTTGTGATCCAGTCTTAATAAATGTTGTTGTGTCTTCTCAGAAAGTGGTGACGGCGCTGGATCGAACATGGCACCCTGAGCACTTCTTCTGTGCTCAGTGTGGATCCTTCTTCGGCCCAGAAGGTATTTTATCATTACTGGAACTACGACTGGAGTTCGTGGTGGAATGTTGTATAAACTGATGAGAATCGTTGCTCTCTTCTTGTGGTCAAGGCTTCCATGAAAAGGACGGGAAGGCGTACTGCAGGAAGGACTACTTTGACATGTTTGCACCGAAGTGTGGCGGCTGCGCTCGGGCCATTCTGGAGAACTACATCTCGGCGCTGAGCAGCCTGTGGCACCCCGAGTGTTTCGTCTGCAGGGTCAGTGTCCTCGCTGTGCTGCTGTGAGAGGATTT
>JARJLU010011932.1:0-13199 GCA_030272975.1 Sparidentex hasta
TGTGTGTGTGTGTGTGTGTGTGTGTGTGTGGTGGGGTGCCTAAGTGCATATGTGCACATGCTAAGCTCAAAACTCCAATATTGATGATTTGTATCTTAAAATCTCACCATTTTGAACACATGCTGCTCGGGTGGAAGAGGGAGCGCTGCAGCTTTTTTGGCGCGGCTCGTTTGCCTGATTGGACGAGCACAAAAGAGCATCGTGAGCCATCAGAGAACGTGGCTGTATTCCAAGTTGACGCTCAGTAAAACACGAGGTTTTGACCTGATGGCGATCGTATTTGTGTAAATTATGTAGATGCTTGCACGCGCGGCGTCTGAGAGGAAGATGGACGGGGTTTGAACGATGAAACAAATCCTCACGTTGTGCCGTTGTGGGGTCGTGTTTGCGTCCCATGAAATATTCAGTGAGTGTACATGTAGCTAACAAAACGGTGTGGATGCACTCCTGGGTGATGCAAAAAGCCAATATGAGAGCGGAAGATGAAAGACCTGCGTTAAATATGGATCAGGGATAGAAACAAATAACGTGTGTGTAGAGGCTCAAACCTGAACGATCTGATCAGGAAACACTCAGAAGTGTTTAGATGTTCAGAGACCATCGTTTCCTCCCTGACACTGATTCACAGGCTGAACTGTTCGAATCCACCAATACCAAGAAGTGATCCGACACCAACACGTCAAAGACTTCTGCCTGAGTCACGTCACAATCACGGGTTGTTTAACGATGAACTCTGATGGTCTGAAGCTGCTTCACCTCATCAGACGCCGTCTTTTGTTTCACTGCTTCCACTGAGAGAAATTACACACTGTGCATTTAAAGGCCTCGCTCCAGGATTTTAATTGTGTTGCATTCATTTCCTGCACAATCATTTATTGTCTTCACACACAAAGAAGACTTGATTGATCTGGCAGAGCCTCAGTCAGTTCTCCAATATTTCTCCCATAGTCGTATTGATCTGTCTTAATCAATCATTTATGACTATGGAGAAATATAAATAAGAACCATCAGGGTCCTTCACTTTTTCTTTTTCTATCAGAAAGCAGCTCCTCTCCTCAGCGGGTTCCTTCTTCTTCTTCTTCTTCTTCTTCTTCTTCTTCTTCTTCTTCTTCTTCTTCTTCTTCCTCTGACTGTGTGACACGTTTCACATCCTTCCATCCGTCCACTGGATGTTGCCCTCATGTTCTCTCCCTGGGGACTCCATACTAATTAAGCCTAAGAGGTCTCTGCCGTGTAGCGAGCCGGGGTGACTGTTTGAAATAGGACTGTGTGTGTGTGTGTGTGTGTGTGTGTGTGTGTGTGTGTGTGTGTGTGTGTGTGTGTGTGTGTGTGTGTGTGTGTGTGTGTGTGTGTCAGGAAGGCCAGGCTGATTTCACGACTCCGCTGGGTACAGAAGGGATAATAAATTACAACAGAGCAGCAGCTGGGGGTCTGTGAAGTGTCAGGGTCAGTGTGTGTGTGTGTGTGTGTGTGTGTGTGTGTGTGTGTGTGTGTCCTTGCACACACTAGATTGAGCAAATATGTAGTTAAGTGAGTTAACACATATTTCAAAATTCAATATTTTGCACCGTAGCAAAAATGTAAAATCTGATGTTTGACTCAGTTCTCGTTCTCATTTTCTCATGTTCTCACCTTAATATGACAGATTATTTTTAAAAAAAAATCAGTCTTTTAAAATTGTCTTTGAGGAGACACCAACTTCAGGGATAATTAGGGAAGAATTTGCATAATTACTACAACTGCTGCAGAAAACGAGTCCTGGCGGATTACCCGTTATTGCTCACGGTGGCAGTCACGATAGTCAGATGTGAACTGAACGTTAACGCCAGAAAGTTTCACACAGAACTTTGAGACAGGAGATTTAACCTTCTGCTCAAACCTGATCCTTTGTCTCGACCGATGATTGTACGGCCGTCTGCAGTGTGTGAAATTGTTGTTGCCATGGCAATGTCAAATATGGGCTACTTGTTCATTCATTCACTGTCGGTGACATATAAAAGAGACTCTGATCGGGCGTATTTTCATCTATTTGCATTTTTTATTTTACAACCCAAGAAAAAAACATTTGGAAACAGCTATTGATTTGCAAAAGGGTGTGTGTGTGTGTGTGTGTGTGTGTGCATGTGTGTGTGTAATTCAACAGCGTGCACAGATGTGTGAGTGAAATCAATGGAGAAACCTCTGAAGCAGCAGTGGTTTCATTTACCTTCTGGGCTCTTCTCCACGGCTGATGAGTCTGGCTGGGCGACAGGCCGAAGCGAGCCAGGACGCTGTGGCCGGCTTCAAACGAAAACCCACCATTTTGATCTTTTTCAGGTGTAATGATACGAAGTTCAGGTCACAGATCAAGTGAGGTTACTTATTTTCTCGAGCTGTGTTGTAATATGGAGAATGTCATGTAAATGTCACGGAGCATCAGACGTCTTCATGCGTCTCATCCGGCTCTGTATCATTTAGTCATTTCCTGTGTCTCTTTGACTTTTAGCCTCCCTGAAGTTCACTGCTAACTGCTGCTAACTGTATTCATGACTGTGGCTACTTTTAGCTTGTTAGCTTATTTAGCGGTGCAGCTAGCCGACTACAAGGGGAGTGATGGCGTCCCCACAGGAGCTTTGGCCTCAAGTCTAACTGCCTGTGGTTGTTGTTTGCAGCCATTTTGTTTTTCGAAGGCAATCAGGGGATGTTGTAGATCTCAGAAACGCCCCAAAATAAACAGCGAGGACTCTGACAGTCCCACTGAGGTTTTATTAACAACACTTGTACAAGTCAGAATCCAGAAGTCTGCTTGTCGCCTGCTGACCTGCTGGTTGAACATCGACTCTTCGGGCCGTGTCTCCTGTAAGATCTGTCTGCGTTGGGTTCATCGTCTGTGTTTGTCTTTCTCTTGTTTTCTCTTTCCACTGTGTGTCTGTACACACACACACACACACACACACACACAGTGCTGACTGAGGCTAAAAGAAAGAGCCATGGACAGAGGAATGCTGAGTCAAGCAGAACTGAGCCACCCCCTGCCCCAATAAAGGTACAGAGCATGTGGCCTCATCAATAATGGAAAGTCCTCCTTAGAGCACCCACAGCCACTGATATATGTGAGTGTGTGTGTGTTTGTGTGAAGAAGAATAATGTGTGAGTCGAGTCAGTTTGTTTATTAAGACGTCAGGCTGAGCGCAGGGTGTGTGTGTGCGTGCGTGTGCGTGTGTGTGCGTGTGTGTGTGATCACTTTGACTGCGAGGTGGAGCTCCAAAAGTTCCTTATCAGTCGACACAGCTGTACCTCCGAGGACACTGTGATGCTCTGTGATGTGCGTGTCAGCCGGCAGACGCGGTGAAAGCCAGTCTGAATGCAAACTGCGTTTAACCGAGCCGGAGGTTTCCAGACGCGACGACACATTCCCCCCTCCAGCAGCTCTGTAATCCCCCCAAAATCTTAGTTTCGTCAACTGTGAGCTGAGAATTAGGGAATTTCTGGTGAAAGCTCCTACAGGCTGAACTTCACACCACATGCATGCAAAGTGCAGCCGTTTGACTTTACATGGCTTTGATCGCTCAGTCATCACCTGTGGACATTAATGAGAATTAATCAGAATATCTGGGCCAGTTCACGAGCTTACAGAGCGATGAGAGTTTCAGGGCAACATGTTTTTATTGTAATATTTTCATTATTTTAACAGCGCCGGGCTCTGAGGACAGTTGTCGTAGTGGCCAAGCCGTGTAATTACATCATCATGTGACACACTGCAACCCAAAACACTTTTAATTTAGTCATTTTGAGTCGTGTGTTATGGACCAGACAAACATTTTAAAAGTATGAATTCACAAATAGATTATTTTATTCTGTACCTTTCTACAAACTCGGCAGATTTATTATTAAAAAAATAATAATTTGTCTACATTACAGTGTTATCAATATGACCTTTAAGGAATAGTTTGAATGCCTTCTCACTGAGAGTCTGATGAAAAGATTGATATCATTCTCAGGTCTTTACAGTAACCTGAGTGAACCTGAGCAGCCGGTTAGCTTAGCTTCATTAAAAGAGTGAAAGCAGGAGGACACGGCAGCCTGTCAGCACCTCCACAGCTCACAGCTCACTTTATATCTCGCTTGTTTTAATCCACTATGAAACCAAACTGTAAATAGATCTGACGTCCACTGTTATCAGTATATTGTCAGGCCAGCGTGTTTCAGCCTGTAGCCTCGCTGGGTCATCATGACAAACACTGCAAAAACATTTAAATTAGATTAAAACATATTAATAGAAATGAATCCTATATGTATATATATAGACACTATATCAGCCAATGGGACACTCACATTCACAGATGGGTATATGATCACATTGCTAATAACAAACTGGAGATTTACAGATAAGAGATTTGGAAAGAACACAAAAACATCACAATACAAACTCATTACTTCTTCTTCTTCTTCTTCTCTCTTTTATCTGAGAAAATTAGCATTTCCACGTCTCCGGCTGGGTTGTTTCACCTGTACGACTGCAGCAGGACTGGAGAGATCGTTTCTGTTGGCTGACTTTCAGGGAACAGCTCGTCTCAGCTGTGCAGATTTTAGCACGTGGAAATCTTCGCATGTAAACAACATTTTCCTGTTTTTTGGGTTTTAAAGTCGTTGATGCTGATGGTCTTCATGTTGGCAGCGACTTCTGAGTGTTGATACGCTCTCACTTATGCTTCTTCTTCACCATAATGTAGGTAAATCTGTAAAGGCGTCTCTCAGCGAGATCAGGAGATCAGAATGTCCTTGATGTTTTTGGTCTGTAGTAAATAAAAGCAGCTCATATTTGGGGCCTTACGTCTCCCTGAATCTACATACAAGCCAGTCATCTCTGTAAATTACATTTAGCATCTCTTCTTAACTTTTCATATGTCTCTGAATCATCTCATTATCTCTTCTGTCTGGTGATCTGACTCACAGGTGATCTTCTCTTTCGAGGGTTTGTATGAAAGAAAGCTGTGAGCATGAAGGTTCGATTCTGATCTGTAGTGTGAAGAGAGGACGACAACTTTGTTTTGTTATATTTACTAGAAGTAAATTAAGTGTTGTGTGACTCATGTCTGCAGAGTCGCCGTTTAAGAGCTCTTATGAAGACGGGACTGTTCTTTTCTCAAGTACGAGGAGAGAACAGTTGTTTTGTGGTGGATGAAGCATTTTTTTCTTCAAGGTGACCAACAATAGACACAGAACACTGAGTGCTATTTTAGTGTTCATCGCAGCACCAGAGATCTGGAGGAACTTTATGTAACGTGAAGAGAAGTGTTTTCTCTTAAGATTGAAGGAGGCCAAATTAACAAAGAGCGTGAGGCGTTCTCTCTGGTCTGGTGTTATGACGGTTTTGATATATTCAGACAAATAAATATTAACCAAAAACGCTACGTTCTGTTTCATGGACGAGAAAATGAGCATGAGCAGAGACGTCAGGGTGACCGGTGGCGTCATATTTACCGTAGATACTGATAGAGAAATATCAATCTTCTTCTTTATCTTTGAGCTTTTTCTTTATCTTTGAGATTTTCATATTTGCACCAAAATTATGGAATATATATGGAAGGCACTCAGCTCCTTTCCAGCTGCCAGAGGACGAGTTTGTCTTTCTGTTTTCTCTGTCGGTCATGGTCAGCACCATGAACGCGTCAGGAAACAGGGAACAGTGATGTTGAATGTTTCAGTGGTTACGCTTTCATATCTTTTACCTCGGTCTCTCTTTCAAACTCAAGGCCGACAGAACGATGTTATAGTGCTTTCTGAATACGCTGTGCCAACTTGACGCCAGCGGGTGAAATTAGCACTCAGGTATCGTCTTTCCATCACTGGCAATCTGAGCTGGAGCTGACAAATATTGTGGCAGCCGCAGAGTCAGTTGAACCTGGAGGGAATGTCGATTGTACTCTCTCCCAGCCAGATGCAAGTGGGTGTTAGCAGGTTTGTTGTACAGCGTGGAAGGCACGGTGCGAGTTATAATCCGAGCTTCATGGGGGGAATCTGAAATAACTTACATTAGGGATGGAGATCAATCAATAATTTATAGTCTAACATGCTTTATACAAGAGGAAGAGAGCAAATGCATTGTGGAAGCTTCCTGCACATCCTGCTCCTCCTCTGAAGTGTCCGAGTGTGTGCTGGTCCCAGATTCTGCAGAATCGGGTCTGAAAACATGTTATTTGTGATCAACATCTATAACTCAAACCTTGTTAAAGGGGTCAGCACCTCCTTCAGCACCGACTGCAAACCAATTCAAATTTTAATGAACCGTACATCTAAACAACGCACCATCCATCACACCAATGCTGAAAAATTCACAAACACATATTGTCGTTGTTGCGAGCCTGCTGAGAAATTTTAATGCGATGGGTTTTATCAGGTTCATTTGGCAGGTCTTCTATATCAGGAATCAGTGGGAGTTTGGAGCCTTGGAAGGAATAAGTGATTCCTCCCTGTCAACAATTTACATGCAGAGAGCCAGATTGTTGTATCGTAACTACTCCTCCAGATGTTTCTGTCTTTAAAGCACAAATCAAGGTTGTTTGAACAACCCTTCAGAACTGTGAGGACAGTATCACTGAAGCCAAAAAAGTGCAGTACGCACTCAGACTTTGTTGGTTGCATAACACAAATACGCCACGTGATTTCTCAATCTGCAATCAAAATGCTGATCTCAGACATTATCTCGAGACATAGCATTTTCAGATCAGATCAGATCAGGGGGGAGTTACTGTAAAGTGACGGCCATGAATGTGCAGGAGGTCACAGGAGAATACAGGATTTCATTAATCCTGTTTGATGTCCGGGAGGGTGATGATTGCTGTACGAGCTGCGTTAGCATTATTATCAAACAGAAAGACTTTGTGACCTTTCCAGTGAGCGGCAGTGCGAGGCGGAGGCCTTTATAAAGAGATTGATCCCCCTCCACCCCCGCCCCTCAGGGCCCCCCAGGATCTGTTGTGTTTATTGACCTCAGTTTGCAGAGTTCACAATCTGGCCCACTGCTAGTTAGAGCCATTGATTGGAGTATAACACATAGATGATCAATCTGTTAAAATCGCAGTGGCTGGGAGCTCGGCCAGTCGTCAGCCTCTGGGGTCACAGAAGCTGCACGACGCAACGTGACCGTGGAGGCCTCGGGCAGGGCGGCGATCCTGGACGCATGAGTGCAAAAACAAAAAGAGCATTTTGTGCATGTTCACATATCTGTACATCACACGTTCATCACACACGGAGCAGCGAATACACTCTGCAAACACTGCTTAATCATGAACAAGCCACACACACTCTCTACACACACACACACACATGTCACAGCACCCAACAATCAATATTTCACAAAATCCATAATGAACTGTTAAGCATATTCTTTGATCATCTGCTGCGTTGCCCCCAGAAAAACCTTTCAGAGCGGATAAATGAGCAGAAAATGTCATCAGTGTTCTCTCCTCTCTCTCAATATTTAAATCTTTAGCCACTCTGGCAGCGAGGCTCGGGGGAGTGACGTTGTATCGCCTCACATATTGTAACAGCGACTGGACGGATCGCCGTGAACTCCTCGTGGAACAGGAGGCGTGCGTCAGATAGAAGAAGGACATTCATGACGGGCTGCTGCAGTGAAAAACCTTTGGTGTCGTTGACTGTGGAGTTACATATTTTAGATAACACACATATTTTCCTTGTTTGTCTCTTTTTCTTTTTGCCGTCTACTTACTTTCAAGGTTCAAAATTCAATTTTATTGTCAATCTTCAGCACTGGGCTGCACAATGAAATGCAGCTGTAGCCGCCTCCATACAGAACACACGGAGGAAATTTACAAGAAGAAAATGTCAAATATTTAAATCAGAATGAATTAAAGACAAAACGAGCCAGAAAAAAATGAAACAAACTACATAAAAGCGGCACTAAAGGAAGAGATGTAAAGGAGAACTAAATGATGTTCGTAAGGAAGACGTGCAGTTTTCTGTAAACCACAGATACAACGAGGTTGTTGGAACAAACGTGGCACATCACATTCACATTATCTGCTCATCAGCTGACTCTCACATCAGGAGGTGGAGAGGACAGGGCGGCGTTATTACAGCCAAGCAGTGGACGCAGTCGGAGTCACACCGGTGGATATTTTCCATCTGTGTTTGCTTCAGTAAAAGCACTGTGGACGTTTCCGGCGGTTTTTGTGGCAACCAAAAACAAGCTCATTGTCAGTCAGACCGTCTCCATCCGCGACTGTGACGAACAAAACAGGAACCAGGATGTTTTCCGAACACTGACCCTCAGTGTTTTTCATGCCTGAAACTAAAATAATGTTAAGTTGCAACGTAAAGAAACAGAAACACACGTGACCGCCGTGTTTAATACGTGTGATTCAACTATTTATGTAGCACTTTACCACAAAGGGCTTTAATGAGTAAACCTAGATTATACATTTCCCATATGTCACGCAAACAGTCCACACAAAGGCCGTCTATACTAAATCTGAACATAATCACACATTTAAGGATGATTCCTGGGTAACGCTGCGTACAAGCTAACATCCAGACATTATCCTCTCCCTGTTTTATCACTGAGAGTTCTGGCGCTGTCTGTTTCAACCCAGCCTCTCTTTCTCTTTCTCTCTCTCTCTCTTTCTCTCTCTCTCTCTCTGCTCGGCTTCTCTTAGCCAGCAGTAGTGGACAGATGGTCGGATCAAACCCCATCAAACATTTACAACCTCTCTGACACAGCCCCATCACACTCACTCCCTGACATCAGAGACGTCCGTCCACACCACCCCCACACCTACGCACACGCTCGTGCACACACCTGCACTTAACTGCAAGCGCTGACATTTTTCAAATTAAAGAGTTTGACGGCAGAAGTCTGAATGATACACTGGCTCTTCTTCTCTGCGCTAATGAATCGTTTTTTTAAGCCAAACAGATCCTGAATGCTCGACTCTACGTGATTATACTTCATGGAATTTCTATTGTATCGTTGAAATTCTGGTCAAGGACTTTTTAATCAGGACATATTGAATAAATCAGACTTGTTTTACTGCAGCCTTGAGTCCCCAGGGTCCTGTATCTCAAACAAAAGGAGAAGGACGATACAGAGGGAGGGAGGACAAGGATGATGAGTCAAGGGAGAGAGAGAAAAAGAGTGAGTGGCGGAGGAGGAGGAGGAGGAGGAGGAGGATGACGGTGTTGAGGAGGATGGTAAGACAGAAACAGATGATTAGCAGGCGGGGGAGAGAGAGAGAGGAGGAGGTGGAGGAGGAGGAGGAGGCGCAGGAACTAAAATGGATAGCTGCACTGCTGTCATGCTACAATGTCCTTCAGGCTTTCACTGAAACAACAAGCACCCACTGAAAGATGACGATAACGTGCAGAAAAAAAACTCTTCTCAGTCTAAGAAACCCACGAGGTCCTGCACATAAATCTGATGCAGCAGGTTCAGTCCTCACAGAGACGCACCGCACAGAGCACCGAGACGCGAGTTTAAAAAAATAAAAAATAAAAATCTTAATAATGATCAGTCTGTTTCTATCCCAACAACCCCACAGAGATTTGGTTGCCAAGTCAACCGCGGCCACCTCGATGACAACCATGCAGCAGTCAGCTCGTCCTCACCTCCATTCTATATTCAAATGAATCACACTCGCTGCATTTCTCATCATTTACTGTATTCTAGTTCTCTTCTTGGCTGGGTCGGCATATTTAAGGTACTGGTATTGTTAAAGGAACTGGTATTGATCAGAAGAATGTGACAAGGAGAGTAAAATAAGAAACTCCAGTCTGAATATGCAGAACAGAACAGCTATAATCTGTGTTTTTTCCGTGAACAATGGCTCACATAAGTACTTACTTACATGTGAAAAAGGTTTCAAGTAGTGATTAATAGATATATGACAGCCTGCTCATGTTTCACCTCTAACGTTTGATCTGTTCCATACTGGTCTCATTCTCCTCTCTGTTTGGTAAATAAGGTCCCCCGGAGTCTCCAGAGGTTCACTACTACGAGTCTTAAAAGGTTTTCACTGGTACTACAGCGGCCTACATGATCTGCATCCCAAACAGAGTCATAACGTGACTGTTGTTGTACATTATCCTGTGTGAGCAGGCTGTGAGTGTTTGAGGAGCTTTAGAGGAGCGCGGTGATGTCACGTAGACCTGAAACGTATGCCTGCTCACATGCATGGATTTACTCACTCGCCCTCCCACTGAATCTTTCGCTCTCCATGCTGCCTATTGTCACAGCTTGGCCTATAATAAGACTCGTGAGTCATCAAGCTTTCTTTTCTTTTTCTTCTTTTTTTTCAGATAGGCAATTACACCAAAATGACAGCGTGTGTGCAGGTCGACAGGCCGACACAGGTGGAGATGAACACAGAGGTCACAGAAACAGAGATGTCTTCTGTCGTACGCCCGTCACCGAGTCTGTTCGCAAAACACTGAGGGCTGAATGTGCAGAGACGCTGCACATTAACAGTCCGGCTTTTATTTGATATAGAAAGATAGACTGTCTCTCTACCACTCACACACACACACACACACACACACACACCTTCAGACACTCGATCTCAGAGCCAGCGATGAGTCTGAATGCTCTCCCAGTGTTGACGGTGCTTGACTCATTCTGCAGTGTGCCTGCTGTCATTAAGATGCATAGCGAGGTCTAAACAGAGTTCTGCCAAGTTGTAGGCAGCCATTTAAACCCCACTGACACACACACACACACACACACACACACATATACATGCAGACTCAGATGCAAAGAAAGGCAGAGACACAGAGAACATGATGCTGTGAAAAGGCAGCTTAGTAGAACGATCTGATGCCGTGGTTTCAGTTCAGAGACTTGTGTAGTTTGTGTATTTGTAGTGTTGATAGTTTGTCGAGCGTACAGAGAGCTGAGTGTTGCAGAGGCGGCGTGTTGAACCTGTTCACTTCTCCCTCTGCGAGGCTGTAACTGTAGGAGCAGGAGAGCTAAATGCTAATGTCAGAATGCTAACATAATATTGGTGGAGTTGCCCTTTAGTGGCATCATCCTCCGTCTGAGCGCAGGTACAGTCGAGCATCACCTGTTGGCTGGTGTCTGTCTCTCCTGCCTCCACCACAGTAAACAAATAAATAAACAATAAACTAATATTAGCACTATAAAGCACGTTTGGAACTGTTTCCTCTGCTGCTGCTTTGAAAAGAAAAGCGGCACAGCTGCTCATGCAAGAAGAGCGTCGCTCAGTATTCCTGCTCGGGATGACGAAACGATGCAGAAACACTTGAACGCTCCTCTCAGAGGTGCAGGTCATACAGGAACATGAGGTGATGCATGAGTCAGGCATGCAGACTCATATGTGTTAATGCTGGTAAATAAGAATGACTTTTTCTCTTTTGTTTCTTTCTTTGGCTACAAATATTCACCTCGTCTTTATGTCTATACCGACACTGTTCTCAAACGATGTATCCTTATACTTCACACCACCTTTGGTGATACGCTGACTTTTCTCTGAGCGCATCAGACATTTTAAGATGGTCAATAAAGGTCCAGTTTGTATGGAAGTTGATTTTTGAGTTTCTGTAACTCTGCAAATATTGAAGCTTGTAGATCAGATTTGATGGCGTCTGACCGCACGTACAATCCCAAAGCATCAGTATTTGATAAGGACTGAGACTCACACACCTGATACTCAAAAGTGACTCTGTCACTTTCAAGTATATTTTGTGCTTAGTGCTTATTAGCTAATGATAGCAGGCTAACATGCTAAACTAAAATGGCAGACCTGGTCATTACTACCAGCAGAACATCAGCATGTTAGCGTACTGATGTTCCTGTTCAGCTCACGTCCTCAGAGCTGCTAGTGTGGCTGTAGATTAGTCGTATGGTCGAGACTTTGCTGTGGAGCAGTAAACGTCTTCAAACAACTCTTGAAATGAATAAATTATCCCTGTGTTCATTAATATTCCTTATGATCTCCAGGTGTGCAGCCAGGTAGTTTGATATCACACCTCTGGACAGCTGCACATGCAGTGGACTCAAAAACATGTTTAGCTTGTAAGCAGGTGAATTCCACATAAAAGCACAAAGCAACAAGCTGATCTGTAATCTGTGAGGAGCGTCCTGTTGAACAAAGGTCACCAGGCAGCAGGTTTATCTGTGTACCTGTGGCGGGGGGGGGGGAGATCGTTCTGCCAGCAGCGCTAAAAGCTGATAATTTAGCATATTTTCATGTCCATCTCAACTCCATCAGCAGCGAATGTGTTCATTATGTTTGAGCTTCGTCCCCTCTGGGATTATCAATTGCAGGTTTAGATGTAATATGATGTCAGTGTGAATGTATGTTGTAGTAACATCACATCACTGTTTGCTTCGATGCCTGGAAAAAGACTTAAAGACAGGATGGCTGATGAAACTCAGGAGTGCACAGAAAAATGGTGGAAAAAGACAAAGACAGGAAGTGGAAAGTTACACATGACACATGATCTTATTTACAAGCCTTTAGCTTAGCATCAGTCTTCGGACCGACCATGACTTGTATCATCCATTTACCCAACATGGTGTGTGAGTGTCATTACAGCCTGAATGAAACTGTGTATTATATGAATATATGCACAATAATATATGTACTTTTGTATATACTTTTGCTATATTACAAACATGAGCGCTCTGAAATCACTTAACCGTCTACAAAGGGATCATTTAGTTGAAAAAATCTCCTTCTGTCTCTCCGTCCACTTACTTCTTTGTGTGAAGCTTATTTTTAAAGTTTATTTTGGGCGCTCACTTGAAATGAGCTGCCAGTAAAAAACAAAACATTTGGTGTCGAGAGTCAGACAGGAGGACGGTTCAGACGCTGCAGTGTGAGAGAGTCAGCCACTTTGTTTTCATTAATATTCAGTCGGCTAATATTCCTCTCTGCCCTCACAGCAGAGCGGACTTCTGACTCTTTCTTTCTGTTTTTTCTTTTTTTTTATGAGAAAAATGATAATCACCTGATCCTGCTGTTATAATTGGGGTCAAGGAGAACTCATCAGTTATGAAGAAATATCCCCCTTCTCATCCCCTCGCTCTCCGTTTCATCATCTTCTGGGGAGGGTGTCACAGCACCCGCAGAAAAAAAGCTGTGACCTTGCTGTTCCACTCCAATTCATATCTGTGTGTGTGTGTGTGTGTGTGTGTGTGTGTGTGTGTGTGTGTGTGTGTGTGTGTGTGTGTGTGTGTG